>CABHPQ010174828.1:0-41409 GCA_902168405.1 Peromyscus aztecus | reverse complement strand
GCGTGAAAGGGCTTTTAGGGGGAGTCTGGTGAATTTTTTGTCTTTAAAATAAAGCTGTTTTTGAGATTGGAGAGAAGCTTAGTTTTTGAAATGGCACAATGAATAACAAAGGTCTCTTTTCACCCCCCAAAAAAGAGGCCCTAAAAAGAACATTTGTTAGACTCTTGAGGAAGAATCGTGCTGTTACTATAAAAGTCTAGATAGAAGAAAGAGGGGCTTGGAGGAAGAGGAAGAGCAGGTACCAGGGAGACAGACATGCTGGCTCTGAAAGCAGCCTGCTTCACATAGGTGCTCCCAACAAGCTGCTGCTCCAAACTCAGAGATGCTTTTAGTGACTAGGACAGCTAGCCAGTAAGGGTCACCAGAGAGCATCCTGACACTGAAGGACCCCTCCCCTCAGTCCCATACTGTCTCACCCCACCCCCAGTAGCACTTCAGTATCTGCTGGCAGACAAGTGCCCGGTATGGCCTCCTGATGCAGGTCACGTGCTTCAGATTTCTGGGTTTTCAACATAGATGGGATCTGTTATTGATGTGGAAGTTGGCAAGTCCAAGCTTCACATACCCACGTTGCCTAGTGGGGATGGTTCATGCTGTGGATGAGAAAACTCTTCAGATAGTAAACAATGAGCAAACAGGATTGGTTAGGAACTAGGAGAGAGAGCAGTGGGTAGGCCAAGGCTGTCTATGGGCCACCTCATTGCTATCCAAAATGAGGCTTTCCTTAAGGCGCCCTTCATAAGAAAAATACCAAGTTACTGGTCTCCTTCTTTAAAAAATAAAAATTAGGTGCCAGAAAGAGGAAAAGTTACAGTGTCCACAACTCGACAGTTACCAAGTCTGGTTATCTCCTTCCTGGGTCAAAGTTCAAGCACTCGGTTTCCTATCTACAGTCCTCATGATATTTGAAAAGGCTATAAAGCAAAGCAGTTATATGATTATTTTTGAAGAACTGAGAAGCAGAATGAAGACTCAGAAGCTTGAGTGCAGCAGTAACAGAGCACCTGAAGTCAGGCTGGAATATTCTCTCCTAATTATTGGTGAGAATTAATTAAGTGCAAAGTTACAAGCCTTGAAAGAATTTCATGATTATTTTTCTTTGATTTTTTTTGACAAAAAAAAAAAGACCCACCCCATCATTTTCTATTTTAGCAGTTTCCACAACTTAAACATTAAATTCTTATTGTTTGATTTCTGTTATATTAGGAGTGTGTGTTTTGCAATTCTAATCTTCACGCTTTCCTTTCTTATCACTGAAGTGGGCCTTTTGAAGCTGGGAAATTTTTCATAGCAATATTGACAGTGTTCACATTTGCATGATGACAGCCAAGGAATGGAGCAGTAATTTTTGAAATTGCAGAAGTATTTAGAACACTGATAAAAGCTGAAATATATTTTTGATGGATTGAAGTTAAGCATACATGATTTTTTCCTGCTGTCAAAAGGCTCTGAATTTAGTGAATATTTGCCTGCTGCGAGAATGCAAGATTAACATCACAACCATCACCCGGGCACCCAAACCCTGCAATTTAATAGCTTTTTAGGTTCTTTCCTTTTTCTAAACAGCAATTAATCTCATTTTAGTACAATTTTCTCGTTTCTGAAGTCGCTCATTGAATCGCTGTTTTGTTCATATTTGGCTTCAGCCTCTCTGCATAGTCATTAAAGTCCCAATTAATGTCGCCTTTAGCTGAAGAGTGCTCATTTTTATTGAGAAAATGACAGTTGCTGCCATGAGTAGTGCAGTGTAATATACATTAATTGCCCTGTAACACTGGTAATTACGAGTTTTTCAAGCCTCTCAGTAAACTGTCATGCCTAGACAAGACTGTGCTAAAATAGATTACTCATTAGGGAGACCTGGCCTATTTTCTGGTGGGTTCTTAGTGTTGGTTTTAAAAAAAAAAAATCTTGAGCTTGAACAAATAGTTGCCAGGAGCAATTTCCTCCAACAATATTCTTGTGCTTGGTTTTCCAGCCATCACTTAAGATTGTGGTCAGAAAAGAGATGGGGTGCAGCAGATGCTGCAGATAGTGAGTCGTGAGCATCTATTTCCGTGGATCACAAGAGCAGATCTAATGGTGCTCCATTTGGGGTTGAACAGCCTGGAACCAAAGACTGCTTCTAGGGGCTGCTGGGTAAACACAGGTTCATTCCCTGGGAGATGGAAGGCAACCTGGAAATCATACTTGTCAAGTCCGTGTCACTGCTGTGCAGATCCCTTTGAACCCTGAAGTAGGTACATAACTCTGACCCCAGAACAGAACCTGTATACATAGCGGTTGGCTGTAAGTTTGTTTGTTCGTTTGTTTGCCTATAAAAGATAAAACTCCTTCAATGAGAGCAGCAAAAAGCTTACATATGCATCTGCCAAGTTTTCCATCAATAGTTTCTGGCTAGTAAATTTGGCTGATTTTTTTTTTTCAAAATCATGTTCCAAATTTTTGTGTGGATATAATTTTTCTACTTCCCATTCCCACCGAGTTTCATAGGTTGGTGTTTTAATACAAAGTGAACATGAAAGCTATTGGTTTCTCAGAACTGAGAAGAGGAACCCTTCCTCAAATCCATGCCTGAAGCAGGTGTTCTAACAATCTGCTCTCGCCCTCTCTCTCTAAATGAATTTTGTCACAGTCTTTCAGATTTCCTTGTGGTGACGAGCTAATGAAAGTAGATAGCACAATTTGTGCTGACCAGGTAGCAAGTGCCAGCTCACAGCTGAGGATAGCTTTAAAAAAATAAATAAATAAAATACAGCATCATATCACTGATTCACCCATTACACAGCATTAATAGTGAGAGACCTTCGTGTGTTTATCTGTTTGTATTGGTGTGCATTTATCGAATTGTTTGTGACAAGACTAATTGGGATAATTGTAGACACTGAAATTACCTGTCAGCTATATGTAACCACACTCCCTTTCTTTCTGACAAATGATGACTACTGAGGGACCCCATAGCATCACTCATGATGGCTTTTCGAGTGGTAATAAGGACAATAGGGGCCCTGGCTAATTTGACATGGACAGCCTTCACAACAAGAAGCCAGCTAAATGACTTGTCAGGAGGGGAGAGAAGTCAGAAAAGTAATGGAGTCCCCCATGGCGCTCTGACAGGGAGATGAGGCAATTTCAACGGGAAGTGAAAAGGCTTCAGTTTGTCAAGTATTTAGAACAATCAGAGAACAGCTAGAGGCTGGAACCTGACAAGGGTTTTGTGAACCATGCTAGTGGTTTCACATAGGGCAGTTACTTCATGATGGCTGTGTGGTACTCAGGTTCTGTACTCGCTGCACACTTCACATCTACCAACCAGAGTTTAGTCACCTTGAATTTGGGCTGTTTTACAAGGGGCACTGGTGGTTAAGGTGTCAGAGCCCTAGCTGTGGAGTCACAGTCACTAGCGTGATGAAGAGTAAGGAAAAATCTGGCCATAGAGTGTGATGGCTGCAGCCCACACACAGGGACGGTGTTAACTCTTCTCAATGTTTGTTTTATTATTTTGTGTTTTAGAGATAGACTCTCACTGTGTAGCCCAGGTTGGCCATAAACTTACTATCCTTCTACATACTAGGTGCTGGGATTATGGGTGTGCACCATCATGCCCAGCTCGGTGTTAACTCTCGACTGAGATCTTACACTGCCTTAGTTGAGCCCCCTAGCATGCTCCCTTTTTCATTTGCTGTTGGTCAGAAAGAAAGTACAACACTGTTGTTTACAGTTTGAGACTTCTAGAAGCAGGTCTTTCCTCTGGTTACATAATAACTCCAAAGCAAACTAGACAACATGTTTTTGGATTAAAACTATCTCCTTCTCCCACACCCTCCACCCCCAAAGCTTTAAACATTTTACCGTGTTATATTTAATATGTGGCTAACAAGTTAGGCAGTACATGAATACATCAGCAGTTACCCTGTCTTCAGTTCTGGTTTATATCATGAGGGTCAAACTGTGTGCCTTGTAGAAGAGCAAGCTTAAGTATCTATCCTTGGTAAGGCACCTTCTCTGGGTAGGACCTCTGTCTGCCTCCGTTCCTTCCTTCACATAATGAAGTAAGACAAGTAGAGGAAAGGTATACAAAATCTGGGTAGACCTCAATATGAACACATATTAATGTGAGTTCATACAACACAGTATATGTGATATTCTCACAGCGGTATTCCTCCAACGCTTCCTCTATGCCCTTGTAAATCCAACAGTACCTTTTTGTGTCCAGCTGAATTTTTTCTGAAGACTTTAAAGCATTTAAACTGTATAATCTTGAGGCTGGAGAGATGGCTCAATGGTTAAGAGTGCTGACTGCTCTTCCAGAGGACCCGAGTTCAGTTCCAATCCCCAACATCATACAGCTCACAACGGCCTGTAACTCCAGCTCCAGAGGAGCCAACACCCACACCTGGCCTCTGCCAGTACCTGTATACACATGGCATATTCACACAGATACACATGCACACCTACACATTTGTTAATTTAAACTACAGACTTGGTGCTTTGTGAAGAGGGAAGTGTGTGTTCAGTGTACTTCAGAGTGCTCTGCTATATGTTTTACTTTCATGTGAGACAAAGTTGCTTTCAAATATTGTGTAATATATTAATATATCATTGAAAATTTCTCAATATACCTTAAAACATATAATTTCATGGTTATTTTAAGACCTACCTAAGTGGGTCGCCTAGTTCAGAAAGGTTAGAAACCTGGTCCAAGGCAGTCCTCCTGAAATGTTTTTTGGTTTTGCTTTGATTTTGAGGTGAGAGAAGAGGCAGTCACAGGTTGTTCATTCACCCAGGAGAAGCAATTGTCCACACCCCCAATCCCCTTGAATAGGGCTGGCCTGCTGTGGGGGGTCTGGGTGTTGCCAAGGCTTACTTCAAGAGCAGAACAGGCACTCTGCCACCACAAGACCCAGCACACTGTAGACCCAGCAATAGGCCCAGGGTCATGGGAGCAGCAGGAGACAAGCCGAGCAGTGTAGAGTAAAGACCTGGGAATGGGCCTGGGGACCTCAGGAGCAGAGGTGACGCCGGGGGACGGAGAACCCCTAGCAGGTGCACAGAGGAGAATGTGGCTTCGGATGCCCAGACTGCGGCCTGCGTGTGTGCCCCTTTTTCCTCAAGAGGCAATCTCCTCTGTAAATGACTGGGTCATAGCACTCCATGCCTGGGATGGGCGTTTCTCCACATGAGCCTTACTCGAAAAGGATTCTTTATGAACCTCCCAAATATTTGCTCTTGGAAATCGTTTTCACTTATGGGAAAAGTGCTTTATTTCTTTTTTTTTTTTAAATCATTTTAAATAAACTGGTGTAGGCCATTGAATGTTCATGTGTTCTTCACCTTAAAATATATTGAAGTTGCTTTTCGTGTCTTCATATATAGATCCTACTCATCCTAATAGACTCCTTATCCTTGTGTTGTATGTATGTATAGTTATTTAAATACTCACCTGTGATGGGTATTCCAGGAGATAGCATAAACAACACTATGCCAGACATTCTTACGAAGACTGAGTTGAGGTACAGAATGCACCATAGCCTCAACCAGCACTGGTGTGGTATGGGAGCCCAGCCTGCTGATTCACAGGTGCTCACCAAGCTCTGGACCCCTGAGCTCCAGCCTCACCCTGAGTCTGTCTTCCTGTCTTCTGTCATGAAATCTGCTAGAACAGAGAAAGCTATAGCGCCTGCATTTTCCGTACCATGGTGTGGCTGTTGATGATAATTCTGTTTCTCCCTTTTAATATTCAATTAAAAGAGCTGTTTTCATGACACTCAACACTCATTTATCCAGTTGTCTATTAACATATACACAAGTGTAAACAAAGTAGCTTGTACATATGCATTTGTTTTCTCTAGTCTACAGAATTCTTAATTCATTTCTGAAGTTAATTTATAGACAAAGAAAGATAGTGTGTGGTATCATGTAAGATTATCCATTTACCTGTTGCATAGTGTTTAAAGTGTTTTCATTTCCTACCTTCCTTCCTCTCTACCTGAAACCTCCATCAGCATCCAGAACAGGCTTTTTCTCTTAAAAAAAATATGCGCTCTTAGTGAATGAAAATTGCTATCATTACTGCTACACTTCTCTATTTCCATTTGTTTATGGTGTTTATGAATATATGTGTATGTGTGGGTGTGAGTATCTCTGTGTGCATGTGGAGACCACAAGCCAACATCAGGTGTCCTCCTCAACCCTTCTCCACATTCTGTGTTGAGACAGGATCTCTCACTGAATCTGGAACCTATGGACTGCCTAGACTGGCTGACCAGGGATCCCCAGGGACCCTCCTGCCTCTTCGCTTCATTCTAAGTGCTCAGATTACAGACACGTACCCCCTCACCCTTACATATGGGCCAGGGTCCTCACGCTTGTAC
Source organism: Peromyscus aztecus (assembly GCA_902168405.1). Classification (NCBI taxonomy): domain Eukaryota; kingdom Metazoa; phylum Chordata; class Mammalia; order Rodentia; family Cricetidae; genus Peromyscus; species Peromyscus aztecus. The sequence goes on along the minus strand of CABHPQ010174828.1, from coordinate 35,035 downwards.
CACAGGCACATTACAGACTGAACCATCTCCCCAGGTGACTAACGAGGCACTAAATCACTTCTTACGTCCGTTCGTATTTCTTGACAATAACCCAGAGAATAAACCATCTCAGCTAAAGGGCCACAGAGTTGTAAGGCTACAGCACTTTCTTAGACAAGCGGTGTCTGCCTATGCTCAGACACTTGCACCCTGGCCCAAGCTGGATGGCGTCACTGGATAGGCAGTTCCTATGCTCGCTGTTTTACTCATGTCCCTCCTCCTCATTTCTGCTCAGTGTGCCTGCGCCTTACTGTGTAGCTGCTTCCCATCAGTCATTTTGTAAGCTACGCCTTTACCAGGCACTTCTAAGCGCAAAGGCACTTGTAATTAGAAAGTTGTGTGATAGAGTCCTTCAATCTCCATTTACAGTTCCGCATCCTCTGACCCTGGAGCTCCGGACTGGGTCGCTCATCTCTCGGGGCACTAGATAGTTCAGATTATCCCAAGTGGTCTCCTGCCCTCTCTCCTGTGCCTGTTAGAGCTGTCATTATAGATTGTTTCAGTCACACATATAATTGCTTCATTGCTGGTAACTGGCTTAATATTGTCCCAGACCTCATTGGCTCTTCCTATTTCAGATTTACATAGAGCCTCCCAGGGCTTTCTGGAGGGCATTTATCATCTCTCCTCCAAATGATCTGGTGACAGTGTACAGCGATTCAAGTTTTCCTCAGCCCGAACACAATACCGTCTTTCTTCTTTGCTGCCACAAGCCAAAGAAGGGAGGCAATCGAGAGAAATGCTTTCATTACCACACTTCAAGGAGGCCCTGTCATGAAGTCAAGGAGGGAAGTTCCTGAAGTTGCCCCACACTGACACTGGCAGACGCTCTGCAGGCCGCCCATCCCTTCAGAACACCCAGACAAAAGCGCTCAGCACTCTTTCTTGCCAACCCAGCTGCACACAACCAGCTAGATATATTCTGCCCCGAGCCACCTCTCCTGTTCCCTTCTTATTCCAGGAGGAAGTCTCGGTGACTCTGCATGGCGTTAACTGTTATTGCTGCATACTGATATGGAAGATTGGCTTATGGACTCTTAAAGAGACTGTCATTTTCATCTGGAGCATAATGATTGTTACAAGTGGCCTTCATAAGTTTCATTGCTCTGATAGCAGTTGTGGACATGGAGTTCTTTGGACACTGAAATAGTGTTGTAAATGCTCCGGGGTTTCCAGGCCTCAGAAGTCCCTTGCCACCCGTATGTAGCCGTCCTCATAGGACTGACCTGAGCTTCCTCTCTCAGGAAGTCAGTTTTAAATGCTCGTACTCAAAAGGATTTGAAAGTTTAGGGTCCACTGGACAATCTGTCAGCAGGAAGACTGCCTCCCTAAATTATGAATGCCATACATTCACCTCACTCGACATTTCTTTCTTTTTTCTTTCTTTCTTTTTGGTTTTCTGAGACAGGGTCCTGGCTGTCCTGGAACTCACTCTATAGACCAGGCTGGCCTCAAACTCAGAGCCTAAAGGTGTGCACCTCCACTGCCCAACTAAAATCTCTTGTTCCTTGAACTTTCAAGAGTTTCTTGATAAAGTATTCCTAAGAAAAGCTTCTTACTTGAGCGGTAAGCTTTTTTCTGGAGGGTGGAGATCCCCAACCTCTATAAGCAATTAAATCTTCTAATATATCTTTGGGACGCTGCTATATAATCCAGCAATTTTCAGTAATGTGATTCGTGGAAGGCATTTGCCTCTCCAGTTCTGCTTCATGTTTCTGAACTCATTCACTCAGATTACAGCCAGCTGACATCATAAAAAAAAAAAAAAAAACCAAACCTGGGTTCCCCCAGAATGGCTAGACTGTCCTTCTTGCCGCTTATGGGAGTTCAAGGCTTTGCCTGAACAGACCCCACCCATTCAGTTTCTGGAGACTCCACATTAAAGCACTGCACCCATGCTTCCTCCCCTCATCTCCCCCTCTGCATCCATGGAGTAGTGAGAAACCTCATCCAGACATCCCTTTGTTGAGGGAGGATCCCCTTCCCATCTGCATGTGTTTAACGAGCTTAGGGGGTCACATCAGCTTCTTTGTTTGTTTTGTGTAATGGCCACCTCAGACTTGTGCAATGGTGGTTTGCACTTTCCTAAGCTGGAAGCCATCTTAGACTACATAGCATGATTCTGAGTGGTGAGAGAGCCTCGCACCTAACGCCACGTGGCCAGTGGGTTAGATCCCAACAGGCACACAATGTGCATAACACACACACACACACACACACACACACACACACACACACTCACACACATCCCTCCTTCCCCACTTTTCACTGGGTTATTCAGATTTTTGACAGGTTATAGGAGTTGCTATATATTTTCGGTATTAATCCCTTGCCAGGTATGCTACTCAGCTTTGTATTACTATGACAGAATCTCTGAAGGGGCCAACTTCATAAGGTACCTGATTTATTTTGGTTGTATAGGTTTCAAACCATGGCTACTTGGCTCTGTCATTTGGAGCCTTTGATGGCATGGAACAGCATGCCAACTGCATGTGGCAGAGAAGACCTGATTTCCTCGTGGTGTCTGAGAAGCGAAGAAAGACAGGGAACGATTGGTCCCTGAGTCCCTTCAAGGGCACACTCCTTTGACCTAACTTCCTTTTCAGTAGCTCCACCCCCCTCAAAGGTTCCACCACCTTCCAAGGCACCAGAGGCTGGTGACTAAGCCCCTGGAAGACACCTATGGAAGCCATAAAGCAGATGTGTGTGGTTGGCAGATCCTCCCTCTGGTTGAGGGCTGCCTTCCTGCCATTGTTTCCTAACTGTAGGGAAGCTCTTCAGTTTGCTGTCCACCTCATCAGTCTCTGGTTTTGTAGCCTGAGCTTCTGGTGCCACGTCCAAATATCAGTCAGTGTTTGAGAGGTCTCCTCCCGTGCTTTCCTCTGGGAGTGATGTCGTGTGAGGCCTTATGTAATCTTTAAACCCATCTTAGCTAACTTTTATGGATCATATATGGGGGGCTAGATCTCAAGAGCATTATAATTTAAGTTGTGTGTCATCTCTAAATCCCTTTTTAGCTGATTTTTGTGTATCATCTATATGTCTAATTTGAATCTTTCCTGCATGAATCTCCAGTTTTCCCAGTACCAGAAGACTAATCTGTAACTATAATACTTAGGGTCTCTCCTGTACTGGAACTCAGGAGTCTGTCTGAGGTCCATATTCCCTGTGAAATCGGACTTGGAGAATCAGACTAAACCTAACTAGGTCCAGCTTTGACTTGTTGGAAAGGACTGTATTCCCCCAGCTGCAGAATCCTCCCCTTTTGTGGAGTCTTCACAGTAACTTCAAATCTGCCGGGTTGTGGTTGTGAAAGCTGGTTTGAAAGCTGACACAGTTAAATGTTTATTGTGTGTTTAGAAATGTATTAGTCACAGTGCAGACGCAGAAGCAGCTGGGCCTCCTGCTCCCACCTGTTCAAACCACTGAGGCAAAGCCACCTGGAAATATTCACACCAACCCCAGTAATTGGCCCTTTACCCTTCAGAACTTTGCTTTCTTAAAATTGAGCAACAAGAACTTTGCTGTCTCCTGAAATGCCCTCAGCTAGCAGGGCTGGGCCTGGGTGAGTCACACACGGGGACCTTCAGGTCGCATGAATTGCTGCAGAGATGAGAGGCAGGAGTGAAAGCACCGCGCACAATTTGGAAGAAGGGGCTGAGGCAAGAATGGCTTCTAATTTGCCCCGTACCAAGGAGCCATTTTAAATGACTGTTTTTCGTTTGGAAGACCTGTAACCTAGAATCATTGATCCATTTTCTCCATAGGAAATCGCCTGAGGGAGATGCACTCCCATATATCTTGTGCTTGGACAAATAGGAGGCTGTGGCCCAGTTCCTATCACCTGGCCTTGCTGCCTCCTTCCCCAAAGACGCCCACATCCCAGGGATTTCAGATTTCATAGGAAGTCAGAGGTTAGAGCAAAGTTTCACATGTGCCACCAGATCCAGGGTGCAAACTGTAAGGAGAATATTTTTTGGTGCCTTGAGCCTTGTGGACAGAGTAGCCTCTGTCTGGCTGACTCCATGGAAAAGTGGCTGAGCAGGGAAACAGGGGAGAACTTGGGCTTTGGCTGGGGCAGGTGTAGGACAAAGAAGAAAAACTGAAGACATCTGGGAAAGCCAAAGAACCCAGAGTCTTAAACAGAAGAGTTTCTACAAAGACCTTTGAATCCAGCCATGCATATCTAAGCACCAAGCTTGTCCTTCTTGCCTTGGTCACGTTCTAGATTCGTCTATAATGTGAATTAGAATTCGTCTGCAGTGTCTTATGAAAACGGGTTCATAGAAAGTAGAAGGAAGATAGAGGCTGTGAGCATGCCTAAAGGTAAAGGTTATCCCTGAGCCTTCTGGGGTAGCAGGAGACAGCAGCCACAGAGAATCTCTCACATGCCCTAAACAGTGCAGGTAACATTCATTAGCATTTCACCCTATTACCTCACAAGTAATAATAATCAGTCAGTGCCCTCCAAAGAAACAAAAACAGAAGGTTATACGGCTACATACATTTGTTTTGAGGTAGGGTTTTTCTGTACAGCTTAGACTGGCCTCAAGCTTGCCATCCTCCTGCCTCAGTCTCTTAAGAGCTGAGTTTGCAGATGCGTACCACCACGCTGGGTTATGTGTATACAATACTGAGGGACTTGAGGCTGGCTCCCTTTATAGAAGCTGTCCTCTAAAGCTTTTAGGGTGGGCCTGCAGGCTGGGACCTCAAGCAGCATTTGGGAAGCAGGATCCCTTCTCCTCTGGAAAACGTGGGTTTATTCTCAAGACTAGCAACTGATTGGATGGCTCACACCCACCTGACTATCGATCGGGTGCTCTGCCTTCCTTAAAGTCACTGTTTCTTAATAGTAACCAAAACACTGTCACATCGCGGATTAGATTAATGAATGGTTCATTAAGTGGGCACAGTGGCTTAAACCACAGTGTGGAGGCCAGCTGTCACAGACAGGTGCTGTTAGCCACCTTTCTGTCAATGAGGAAACATGAGGCTTCCAAACTGTAGGATGCTTTACTAAGAGTGACTGTCACCTGCAGGCCAGCCCAGCCTTTAGTCTAACTCAAGAAAGCAGCTCTACTGGTTGCTTCCTATCTTCTGGGGACACCGTCCCAGAGGGCTTCTTCCACAAGCCAGTTTCTGCCTTCTTGGGTTGTTAGAAAATGTCATGTCACCTATCTCAGAGAAAACCCATTTCCTTCCATTGCCATCTCTTTTCCCTTGACTTTTAGCTCCCTTCCATCCCCCCTTCCCCACTCAGCTTGCCTTAGTTGCCTCTTCTATTTTTCTCTCATTTTTAGTTCTGAATCCTTTAAAACAATTATCACTTCCTAAAATAAAAATTGTAGAAGGAAAGGGGTCAAATGAGGAACCTAGTGGATGGAATTGTGGCTGACTGGGTGTGTCTAGTAACAACCCTGGTTTGATCGGGCAGGGAAAATCACCAGTGGAGTGGGGGAGAGTAAAAATCATAGAAAAAGACAAAGAGCAGGCATGAGAACTCAGTCTTAATGCTGTGCAAGAGACAGTCTCTTCCTGATGATGGCTAACAGTGTAAGCGAAATCTCGGGCCTATAGGAATGCTGTCCAATTCTGCTAGGAATGTTCTAGTCACCTGCCAGAGCAGAGCTTCTCAAACTGCTGTATGTCAGAGCCACACTGCTGCCCAGCAGGGCCCCAGACTCCACGGCTCATCCTTCCAGCAGCTCAGTCCAGGAGCAGGGCTGGTAGAATCGCCAAGTGTACCATAGGGCAGCCCAGTGTGACAACAGATGCCTGAGACAAGTGGGTAGCGGTAGGAAGTCACACCAGCACTTACCTACGGAAGGCCGAGTGGGAGGGGCAAAACCTAGGACATTCTCTGTCACACTCTGGGTGACAGGACTCTTGTAAGAATCTTCTGTTCCTTCCTAACTATGTTTTTGTACCCCACCTGAAAAGGATAACCAGTAGTAATGATACCAATACACGTGTCTACACAGGCATGCTAGTAACAGGTCTGTTTTAGTTTTCTTTCTGTTGCTGTGATAAAAACACTAACCAAAACCAACCTGGGGAGGGAAGGGTTATTTCAGCCTGCAGGTTACTGTTCATCGTTGAGGGAGGTCGGAGCAGGAACCTAGAAGCAGAAACTGAAGCAGAGACCAGGAAGGAATGCTGCTTACTGGCTTGCTTAGCCTGTTTTCTTAGATGACCCAGAACCACCTTCCTAGAGTTGGCACTGCCCACACAATGGGCTGCCCCTGCATCCCCACCATCAGTTATTAATCAAGAAAATGCCACACAGGCATGCCCACTGGCCAATCTGATAGATTAAATTCCAAAACTGAGGTTCCTTCTCCATACGTGACTTCAGTTTGGGCCAAGTTGACCAAAACTGACCAGCACACTGAATCCTTCTAAGATTCTGATTCCTGTGGCTCAGGGCCGGCCTGAGAGTGTATTTGTAAACCATCCCAGTTGATTCCCATATGCAGCCAGGCCTGCGAGCCAAAGCTCTGGAATGAGACTGACCCATCTATTGCTTTTAGCCAGGCTTCAAGGCAACAGTGCCTGGGCGGGGTCTTCATGGCCCAGCGACTGCCCCAGCTCCATATTTTATCCTTTCAAAAGGACCAAACAGGTTAAAGAGATGACTGAATCTAGCATACCTGTGCACTGACAGGTTTTAAAGAAATCTCTCAATAGCACCTATTTCCAGGACAGAGTTGGAGACCTCCATTGGCTCTTCTTTTCCAAAATACAACATTAACTGTTACCCTAATGCTGCTAAGGATGTGTGCTTTCAAAGTAGAGTGTATAGTATTTGTCTCCAATTCTAAAATCCCAAAGGCTTTGGAAACCAGCTTTGAAGTAAAATAACCCCAAAACACATTTGGCAACAAAATCCAAGCAGCACTCACGTTGGCCCTCTTAGAGACTTAATTTTAACTGTCTCATGGTGCAAAAAATGCTCTGTTTAGCTTTAGAAATATGAGGACACTTGGTGACAGGGTGGCGCTTTGTTCACGGTGGGCATGACGTCACATGCAATATTTTTCAATTTCTAAATCTGATAAGTGTAATTCTCAAAGCCTTCTTGCCCATGGAGTTCAGATAAAGGGTTATGGCCCTGGTTTGCTTGTGTGATTCATTCCCTCAGGACCTACCCTGATCTAGGGCACCAGCCTCACCCCACAGGTCATCTGTACTCTAACCATGTCTTTGTTTGAATTGTACTGACAAGCGATGACATTCATCTCAGCAGGAACCAACTCAGTCCTGCCTACCATGGCACCGCTATGCCTGGCCCTAAGCTTGGCACAGTGAGGCTCCAGGAAACTCATGTCGAGGGAACACAAGAACGGATCATATGCTGCTTCCTCTAGCTTCATGCTCAGAGAGTGGCCCTTAACAGTCATTTCCCTAAATACTAGGAGCACCCTGGTGACGTCTATGTGACTAGGTCGCTAGATTCTGAAAGGATTAAGTGGAAGGAGGAAAGACGCTAGGGTAGGAAAGAAAAACCTCTGTAACCCCAAAAGTAATACCATTGCAAGAGACAGACTGTACCTAGGGGTAATGTTTGGATTGCAGTGATGCAGCCTGTTCGTGACTTCCATATTGGATACATCTCTAGATCTGGGACTCAGGCTCATTTCATTCCAACATAAATGAGGAGCATTCTAAGCTCAGGAAACATCACTACACTCAAACGAAGGGATGAAGTCATTCCAGGCAAAAAAAAAAAAAAACAAAAAAACCACGTGATGCCAACAAAATCAGAACACAGAAATGCCGAAGAAATGGGTATATTCAGAGAACCATTCCCAGCCCTGTCCAACACTCATGTCCCATAGATAGGGTGTAGTGGGAAGGCGTGAAAAGGGAGTGTTCTGGGAAGCAAGGTCCCCAGACTCTTGCACACCTGGACGAGAAGCTTGGACTTTGCCATCTGTAGATATGTGTGTCACAGGGGTTAATAATAAGCCCGGTATCAGAATCCACTTGGCAGGTAAGCCTTTCAGGCCTCCGGCCAGGGGAAAACCGTCCATCCAGGTTCTGTAATCTCAGCTGCTGTTCTGTGGTTGTTTAGGAACCCTGACAAATGGTTGTCTGTTCCACTCCTTACCATCTCCTGTCCTTGGTGCCTCCGGCAGTCTCCTTCTCTACACCAGAAGCACAGTGTGGCATGAAGGTCCGTGGCGTTAAACTGGGAAGGGGCTTCTAGCTCGTCTCTAGAGGTGGCCGCTACACAGCACAGAGAAGTGGGGGCATGATCTCTGGGTACCTGGATCAAGGGCCCGCCTGCAACAAACGTACCAGGCCCCTGACTATACCTTGCCAACAGGTGTGTGAGCTGAGGACGAGGGAGGCTCAGCTGTGACCAAAGGCACCTAGAGACATGGGATTTCACTTTGTGTCTTCCAGCCAGTTCTTCCCAAGGGTTAACCAGCTGAAAGCCACCCAACTCCAACGGAAGTTCCGCTCCTCTGCTTTGTTGTTGTTAGGTCTGTTTTCACACTAGTAACTTGAACTATTTGGAGGCAGTGTTGGCATCCTGGGTTTGTCCTGTACACGTTTAAAGAGAATGCAGAATATTGATCTTCACAGGCCCCATTTTAAAAGAAATTGAGCCAATAATTTAACCTCAATTTCCATAAAAGGCTTTCCCGGAAGAGTTGTCACATTTTGTGTTGTTTTTTTTTTTGTTTGTTTGTTTTTTGGTTTTTGTTTTTTTGTTATTTGGTTTTTGTTTTTTTTCTTGTTAAAACAAGAAGGTACTGGGTACTGTGAGGTTCTCCTTGGTTCCTCAGAGTCCGATTCTGCTTTGATTTGAGGTTTTGTTGGAGAATCATTCTGAGCTTGGCCCATGCAAGACTTGTCCCTGTGGGCTTGCTAAGGTATGCTCTACGAGGACATCTCACAGTTCAAGCACCGATTTCTAGAAAAAAGAGAGGCAAAAAGGAAGTCAATCCACTCCTTATCGAAGTCTGTGGCCCAGATTCTCTCAGCTACTGCTCATGGCTGGGGTTAAACTGTCCATTTGACAACTTGTAAAGCTCTTTATCTGAGACGGCAAGAAAAATCAATGCCAAATTATCTCAAGAATATTATTGATGACCTAAGTGTCATTTTCTGTTTTTATTACTTCTCATTGTATTTGGCTTGTAATTCAAACCACTTTCTAATTAATTTGGTTTGGCTCAGTTGGACTAGAAAAAGCTAATTATCTAATAGGTGGCACATGTCGCAGAGAAACCTACAAGTTCCTTATTTCCCCAAGATCAATCACCCATGCAATAACTTACCAAACTTTTGTTTTTCTAGCAAATTCTCAAGAAATACAGTAAAATTAAATTTGTCTAGTCCAAAGAAGTGGGAAGAAACATGAATGAGCAGAAGTGACCCAAAAGCCAGCCTTTATCTGCTCTAATCTCCCTTCTGGTTGTTAAAATATCCTCAGGCCCTCGATCGTGTTGCGTTTGAATTTCAAAGCCATGTGGTGTGCTAGCAAAGCACACATGTTCCTGATTTGAACCCTGGCTGGGAAGCAGAACTCTGGGCTGCCCAGGACAGGGTCTCCCGAAGGTCAGAGGCCTAGAGCCTACATCTTGGTTAGCTCTCACCCACGTGAAACCAGAAGCCTGGGTCAGGACACCAGGGCCTGTGACGGGCCCTGATTAGATTAGACCGACCTCCATCAACTACACAGAGAGTGCACTTAACCTCTCGACTCCAGAGTTTGGATGCATCTTTATTTTTCTAACGAAAAGGTGGGTGTTATTCTACCAAGGTCTTGGTCCAAGAGCAGAGCAGTAGAGCATCCAGCCTTGCCATTTCCTCTACCACTGCGTTTCTGTAGGGACAGTAATATAATGCACATTAAGAAGTATTTTATCTGCTTTCCAATCCATAAGCTTGATATTCACAGAAAACTACTTTTTAATTGTATGTGATTTTTTTTTTCCACCTTTGAATGAGAGTTTAATATTTTCCTTTGACCTCCATCTACAGTTACTTCTTCCTTTTATGTAGTGGTTGATTCACTTGTGGAGCGATAACTACCCTGAGAAATTGGATTTCTCTTTATTCCTCCAAGTGTGTGGCTTCAATAGTCCTCTTAACATTATCACACTTACTCAGAATATACTCCTTAACTCTTAACAAATTAACCCTAAGCTTCTAACGACATAGAATACTATAGTTCTAGAAGCACATTCTCAAATTCAGTTTTCCCTGTTCTCCTTAGGTTCTCCTTAGGAGACTGGTCAAGCCTGTGACTTACAGGGCACGCTTCAGCCTTGCCTCGCAGGTTAAGCATCTCCCTGGGATGTCCATGTCCCTTTGGTGTCGATGGGATGGACTCAGAGGCAGTGGTGTTGGTGACCCACCAGGCCTTGGAGAAGGAGCAGACTCCTCTCAATGGGATTTAGACTGCCTGTTCTTTTATTTCTTTTGCAGTCTTCTCTGGAAACCTGCCTGGGAAGCAGAGAACAGCTGTGCCCTCTTGAAACAACCAAGTTTCTGTTTTAATTCTCCATCCGAATCCTTATCTTCAGCCGTGAATGGCTGAAACATTTATGTCTTGAATCCTGCACTGGCTCTAGCCTTCAAGATGAAATGATTCCTTATGTTGAAGGATGTTTTTCCTGCCTTTGCTTCGTCTCCGCTGTGCATGTAGTCAGTTAATAAGCCCATTTCACATGACATTTGTAGAATCCTGGCCCAGAATGCAGGTTGAGGAGGAAAGACAGCAAAGGCCCGTCAGGAGAAATAATTCTTTCCCTGAATAAAGGAAAGACAAAATGAGCTCATTTTAATTGTATTAAAAGTAGTTGTCAATCACCCCAGCATAGTGATCTCGCTCTCTTTTTTTCTTCCTCATTTAAATGAAATCAAAATCTTAGAGCATTTTGAAACTTTTCTAAAACATGAGGGAGGCTGCTTTGCCAATTTACTTTCATTTAGGAGTAATTTTTAAATTTTCTGTTACATTTGTAAACTTAGAATTTCAAAAACTACTGCCTGAAGTGATATTTTTATCATTTTTGTCTCAATATTTTGGATGCCACATTTTTCATCTTGACATTATAATATTTTAAAAATTATTCTGAATTTGATATTTACCAGGAAAAAATACCCACCAGCAGAGACCATCATTATCTTGTTGATAAGACATGTTTGAGGTAGTGTTCAATTTGCTGAATATGTGTTTGATAGATTAGTCAGTCCCATTGACTGAGCCCTACATGTGAATAGAAAAAAGATATCCTGATAATTATGGGTAAGGTGAGTAACAAGGAAGGGAGATGGCACAGTAGATAGAGTGATTGCCATACAAATATGAGGACCCCTGTTGGAATCCCCAGAAGCCATGTAAAAAGCAGGATGTGGTAGCACATGCCTGTAAATCCCAGCCCTGAGAGGCAGAGAAAAGAGGATGCCTGGAGCTCCAAGCCAGGCTAGCCAAATAGCAAACTCCAGGCCAGAGAGAGATCCCGTCTCAAACACTAAGGTGGAAGAGCTGTGTGTGATAGTGAACACCTTTAATCCTAGCACTGAGGAAGCAAAGACAAATAGATCTCTGTGAGTTCAGTGCCAGCCTTGTCTCCACAGCAAGTTCCAAGCCAGCCAGAGCAACTGTGTGAAACCCTGTCTCCCACCCCCCACCCCCCAAAAGTAGAGGGGCTATAACTCAATGGCTCAATGGTCGGATGCCTGCCTGGTGAGGGTCGGTCAGACTTTATCCCTGGTACTGAACTTTTAAATAAAAGGGAAGGAGTAGGGGCAACTGAGAAAGATACTCAGTGTCAACTTCTGACTTCCACATACACACACACCTGCTTACACACAAGTACCCACACGCACACGAACAAGGATTAATATCGGTATACTTAGATACATTATACATATATAAATATCCTGAGATACATACAGATATATATAGAGATGGTATTTTAGCAATTTCCTCAGTTCTGTAGCTCAACAACTAGCAATAATCTCATTTCCTCCCTTCAGTCATTCTCTGTCAGACACACCCTTCCAGAGCTGCCCTCTGTTGACTGTTAGGTCTGAAAGCAGTGGTCCAGTCGCCATTCTTGCCCTCCCCTGTTTTTCAGAAGCCTATTTTGAATTTCAAGGTTGCCAGCTCTCCAGCCCTCAAGACCCCATGCTCTTAGGTGATATTGCATCATATTCAGAAGACATTTAATGTGTAGCTGTTGTATACCAGACTCCCTTGTAGACAGTGTTTCTGCAGCTCAGTGTTTGTTAAGATGGTTGGAAGATTTGATTGATACTAACTGTACTAGAGAGTTAGCACTGGAATTAGAATTCTCTGAAAAGCTTGTGTGGGGCATGGAGAAATGGTTCAGCAATTAAAATCACTGGCTATTCTTCTAGAGGACCTGGGTTCAATTCCCAGCATCCTCACGGTGACTCATAATCATGTGAAACTGCAGTTCGAAGGGATCCAACTCCCTCTTCAGACCTCTGCAGACACCAGGCATGCTTGTGGCTCACCTACATCCATGCAGGCAAAACACCCATACACATAAAAATAAACAAAATCTCTAAGGAAAAAGGCTCTGTGTTTATTTAATTGATTGTAGAATGTTTTCGTGCCTTGTGGAGAGAATGCAGTGTTCTGTGTACTCAGGAATATGATTCTGCATACCAAATACCAAGTTACCACGAGCCTGGCTTGAACTGACTCTGAGCCCTCCACCATCCTTCTGTATGAATGTCTAGAGTTGGCGGCTTCCCAGTCAGGCTTTCCTTTGCCTCTCCTCACTGCTGTTAGGAAGCTCTGAGCAGCTCGACCTCCAGGGATGTCTCAGGGGGAGACCCCAAGACATGAGGAAAAAGTGAAGGACCTAACCTGGGAAGCGGCTGAGGACAGTGGAGACAGGCCAGGGGATCTACTCTCTCTTGAGGGTGCTAGGAGCTGAAACTCCTTTTCGTTATGGTTGCTCGTGTTTCGCGCCCTGCCAACAACATTTCTTCCTGTGTTCCCTTTAAGATATTGTGATGCAGCTTCCTTCTTCGTTCCTATTCCCAGCCATTGTTTCATTCCTCCCCGTGTATTTATCCCAGGGAAGTGGGATATGGGACTTGCTTGTGAAGTGCTTCTTAGAATTAATCAATAGCACCTTGGGCTTCTCCAGTTTAATTTGTATGTATTTCTCTTGGAAGCTAGTACACGTCTCTCTAGCATGCAATTCCGTCGTTGTTTGGATGTTGGCAGGTTTCTCTGGGTGGGAGTGGAGGAAGTTGTATTTTTAGCTGTCGTGATTCACTTTGTAAATGTGAACTCACTAGCCTGTTCTCCAGTTGATTTACTGCATATGGAATCAACTCACTCTAAGTACACCCTACAATTTCAGTGGTTTACAAAACCAATAAAAATACAAAATGCTGAAATAAATATTTAAGATTCCTTTTCTGCATCGTGCTAAAGATATGATGAGAATCACTTTTAAAAGAAAGTATTTGCACTTGAGGAATTCAGGTAAAAGTCATGAAGCTGTAATTAAAAGCAGAGTTAGAAGGGCTAAGTAGAATTGGGGGAGGTAATTAAATTTTACTCTTTGTCTTATTTCTGTCTTAGATCCACTTGCATGGAGGTAGACGTGATGGAGCACCAAGTACAGCATATGTTGTCACTTTACAATCAATTTCTGGGTTTCAGTTTGGCTTGTCTGCCATGTGGCTGGGGGCCACCACTTGCTGCATCAGGGCCCTTCTCAGCACAAGGCTGGGGAGAAATCTGGACCAAATGATTACAGTTCCCCAAATGAGGGGCCTCTTGCTGTCTGACTTCTAGATGCATCTCAAGCAGAGATGATTGCCTTACTCTCTTCCGCACATGCTACTTCCCTCACAAAAGCCTTTCCATCGTCTGGGGCCTAAAGGACCAGTTCATTGCTTCTGTGTATTGGCTACGCCTCAGAATTAATGGAGTGGCTACTTCAAATATAGATTACTAAGCTCTCACAGACCTACTAAATCAAACCGTATCTGAGGCCTAGAGAGATGTACTTTATTTGTCTGCTCAGCCCGTTCTTTGATAGGTGCCTGTCATTGGTTTGGTAGAACCATTGATGTGATGGGGAAAGAACCAGAAATTCTGGAGCCTGTTGGACCTGAGTTCAAATAAACACCTGTGCTTATTGAACTTGACAGTTGTAGCCTCTTTGGCAAAGATGTTGGAGGAAAAGATTACATGAAGGTTTGGGAAACAGCCAGCTGCTGGATCTGGTCATCTGAAAATGGCCCAGTGGAACAGACCAGTTCCCTGAGTGTGTTAGCCAGCTTTGTGTAGGTTGCCATTCTCTGGAGAACAAGCAGGTTTCTCCCTCCCCTCAAGTGAGTTGTCTGTGTTTGATCTGGAACCCTCCATCATTATTATGCTTAGAGTCATTTCAAATAGAGAGTGGGTCTCAGTTTCCTGCACAATGAAGCACTTGATCCCATTCCCTGGGAACCCACAGGCCGCTCTGGCCAGGGAAGCAGGTCCGCCAACTGCAGACCTTCACATCTCACTCTGCTCCTCCAGATCCAGTCCCCAACTCTAATCGCCAGCTCTGTAGCATCCACCTGCTGCAGCTTCTCCTTCCTCTCTGCCCCTCTCCAGTCAGTCACACAGATCTTCCCCTCCAAACTTCCCTCCCCTGGTTCATTACTCTATCCCAGCCCCTAACCCCAGCAGGACTTCCTGGGAACCTTCAGGCCCCTCCAGCCAGTGAAACAGGGAGCCAACTACAGTTCTTCCCCTCCCCGCCTCCCGCCCTCCCCCACCTCGTTTCATCTCCAGCTCTGTAGCGGGTGGAACACCCGCTGTAGCCTCCTGTTCCCCATGCCCCCATCACCAGGGGATCGCACAGATCTTCCCCTCCAAACTTTCTCCTCCCCACTCATTGTGTTATCTAAGCCCCCACCCCAACAGGCACTCCCTGGGAACTTACAGACCACACTAACCAGCAAAGCAGGTAGGCTAACTGAAGATCTTCAGTTCTCCAAATCCAAGCCTCCTGTCTCATCCCCAGCTCTGTAGCAGACCACCTGCTGCTTCCTCTCCTCCTCACTCACTGTCCCCATTCCAAGGGGAGTAAGCAGATCCTGGTGAAACATCCTGCTTTCTCCTTCCCTTGGATCCCCTTGCCCATCCCATTCCTAAATGTCAGATTCCCATACCTAAAAACATTTAACCTGGAGCCTGCAGTGGCCACACCTAAGGATCTCAGAAGAATTTCCTACCAGGCAACACACAGCCACTACACTCTCCTAAGAAACAGGGGGCAACAGAAAGCAAGGAACAAAACACCTACTGGAAAAAAAAAAAAAAAAAAAAAAGGTAAGACCAGATATCAGCAATCAGAATTACAGTCTTCATCTTTCCAAACCGAGATACCTAGATACCAGCATAAAAACACAATCAATAACAGCCAGGACAATATGTCTCCACTAGAGCCCAGCAACCCTACCACAGCAGGCCCTGAGTACTGTAACATAGCTGAAGCACATAACAAAAACCTTAAAATAGCCTTTATGAGCATGATAGAAGTCCTTAAAGCTAAATGGATGAATCCTTTTTAAAAATTATGAAAATATAAGCAAACGGTGAAAGGAAGGGAATAAAACAGTTCAAGACTTGAAAGTAGAAATAGAATCAATGAAGAAAACCCAAACTGAGGGAAATCTGGAAATGGAAAGTTTAGGAACTTGAACAGGAACCTCAGAGGCAAGTTTCACCAACAGAGTACGAGAGAGGGAAAGGAGACTCTCAGACACAGGAGACACGATAGAAGAATAACTGGATATCTCAGTCGAAGAAAGTGATAAATGTGGGAAAAAAAAAAAAAAACCCTAGCACAAAACATCCAGGAAATCTGTGACACTATGAAAAGACCAAATCTAAGATTAATAGGAATAGAGGAAAAAGAAAATCCCAGGTCAAAGGCACAGAAAGTATTTTCAAGACACACATAGAAGAAAGTTTTCCTAACCTAAAAAAGGAGAAAACTATCAAGGTATAAGATGCATACAGAATACCAAATAGACTAGACCAGAAAAGAAAGTCTCCTTAGCACACTAAATGTACAGAACAAAGAGAATATTAAAAGCTGCAAGAGGAAAAGACCAAATAACATCTAAAGACAGACCTTTTAGAATAACTTCTGAGTTCTCAGTGGAGACTCTAAAAACCAGAAGAGCCTGGACAGATGTTCTACAGACTCAAAGGTACCACAGATGCCAGCCATCCCAGTCTACTATATCTTGTAAAACTCTCAATTACCATAGATGGAGAAAATAAGACATCCCATTCTCAAATTTAGCTGCTAGGTGGTGGTGTACACCTTTAATCCCAGCACTCAGGAGGCAGAGGCAGGTGATTTCTGTGAGTTCAAGGCCAGCCTGGTCTACAAAGAGAGTTCCAGTACAGCTCGGACTGTTACACAGAGAAACCTTGTCTCAGATAGATAGATAGATAGATAGATAGATAGATAGATAGATAGATAGATAGATAGATAGATAGATGGATGGATGGATGGATGGATAGATGATAGAGCCAAATTTAAGCAATATCTATCTGCAAATCTAACCCTACAGAAGGTGCTAGAAGGAAAACTCTAACTTAATGAAACAAAAGTAATAAGTAATCCCAGACCAGCAAATCAAAAGAGGGGAAACATACATACACGCCACAACAACAAACTAACAGGAATCAACATAAACTGCTCATTGCTCTCTCTCATTATCAGTGTTCTCAACTCCCCAGTAAAAAGCCACAGACTAACAGAATGAATGAGAAAACAGGATCCATCCTTGTGCTGCATCCAAGAAGCACACCTTAACGTCAAGGATAGATATCACCTCAGGGTAAAAGGGTGGAAAAAGATATGGCAAGTAAATGAACCTAAGAAACAAGCCGGTGTGGCCATTTCTGATAAAACAGACTGGAAACCAAAACTAATCAGAAAAGATAGGGAAGGACACTACATAAACATCAAAAGAAAAATCTTCCAAAAGAATATTACAATTTTTAACATCTGTCTACCAAACACAAGGGCTCCTTACTTTGTAAAAGAACCACTACCACAGCTTAAATCACATAGTGAGCTTCACACACTGATAGAGGGAGACCTCAATACCCCACCCTCACCAATAGACAAGTCATTCAGACAAAAAGTAAACAAATGCTAGAGCTGAAGAACTCTCGTTATAAACTAAATAGACCTACCAGATATTTACAGAACATTTCACCCAAACACAACATAATAAACCTTCTTTTCAGCACCCATGGAACTTGCTCCAAAATTGACTACATACTTGGACACAAAGCAAATTTCAGCAGATACAAAAATTGATATTATGTATAAAAATATAGCATCCTGCATCTTGTATGATCACCATAGACTAAAGCTGGATATCAACAACAGAAAGCTTACAAACTCATGGAATCTAAACAAGTCTCTACTGAATGAAAAATGAGTCAAAAAAGAAATTAAAGAGTTTCTCGAATTAAATGAAAAAAATACACAACATATTCAAACTTAAAGGACACATGAAGACTGTTCTAATAGGCAACTTTTACCAATAAGTGCCAACATAAAAAGAAAAAAAAAGTGGTGAGATCTCATACTAACAGCACATCTGAAGCTCTACAACAAAGAGAAGAAAACAAAATGACACCCAAAAGGAATAGACAGCAAGAAATAATCAAACTCCAGGCTGAAATCAATAAAATATAAACAAAGCAAACAAAAACAGAATACAAAACGTCGATGAAACAGAGTTGGTTCTTTGAGAAAATCAGTAAGATTGACAAACCCTTATCCGAATTAAAAGGCGGAGAAAGCAGTTCCAAATTAACAAAATCAGAAATGAAAAGGGGGACATAGCAACAGACACTGAGGAAATCCAGAGAATCATAAGAACATTCTTTAAAAACCTGTACTCCACCAAACTGGAAAAATCTTAAAGAAATGGAGGACCAAGTGAGGATGGGGTGGCAGAGGGGGGCAAGTGAAGGAATACAGGAAGAGAGAGCTAAAATTAAGGACCATCTGAGGGGTAGTACGGAAACCTAAGACAGTGGAAGCTTCCTAAAATAAATAAATATATATATATATATATATATATATATGAAGGCAATCTAAATGAAATTGCCATATAATGGAGGAGACAGAGCCCCAACTGTCCATCTCTCTTGTCACCAAATGAAGCTTCAAGTCCCTGGGTTGAATTACATGATTGAGTTGTTGGGGCCAAAGGGAATTCCTAACCAACCCAGGCTGTTACCGAAACGCTAGGTTGCTCTTTACAAACGGAGAGCAGGGTTCCATTGCTGGAGATAACACCTACACAAGTTATTGATCATAGAGAAGTCAAGCTGGTGCCTACGTGGAGCCTTCATTCCTGTGTGCTAGCATCTTTGCCACAGGAAGGTACTCTGCACACTACCAAAGGAGATACGTAAACACCAACCCAGCCACAGACCCTTTGATCTACAATGGTATCCTGCCTGTAAGATATGCTAGTGTAGGGTGGTACAAAGCTTGTAGGAGCAGCCAACCAATATCTGATTTGACTCATTCTAGGAGATGGAAACCATACCTGACACTGCTTGGGTGACCAAGAACCAGAGACTAGATAGCCCAAGGACTTAGGGTAAAAGCAAATATTACTTTTCTAAAGAAACAAACAAGAAAATAGCAATAAAATGACTTCTAGTGACATTCTGCTATACTCATCGATTAGTACCTTGCTCAGCCACCAACAGAGAAGCTTCCTCTTGGCAGCAGATGGGAACAAATACAGAGTCCCTCAGTCAAGTATTATGCAGAGAATGAGAGACCTTAGAATACTCAGCCCTAAATGGGATGTCTCCATCACATTCCTCCCTGTGGGGCTCAGGGAACCCTGTGGAAGAGGAGGCAGAAAGCATGTAAGAGCCAGAGGAGATGGAGAACACCAAGAAAACAAGGCCCTCTAAATCAACATGAGCAAAGCTCATATGAGCTCAGAGACTGGAGCAGCCTGCTCTGGGTCTGCACCAGGTCCTCTGCATATATTTTATGACTTCTAGTTGAGTGTTTCTATGGGATTCCTGAAGTGTGCAGACGAGTGGGTGTCTGTTTCTTGTGCCTTTTCTTGGTCTCTTTTCCTCGATTTGTTTGTGCAATTCCAGTGCATTAGCTTTTGTTTTATCTTATTATAATACGTCTGTTATTATCCCTGAGAAGCCTATTTGTTTTTTAATGAAAGACAGAAGGAGAGTAGATTTGGGTGGGAGGGAGGTGGGGAAGAATTGCGAGGAGGAAAGGGAAGGGAAACTGTTATTGAAATACATTATGTGAGGGGAAAAAATTTTCAGTAGAAGGGGAGAGAAAGCCCTGTGTGCCATGCTGGAGGCCTGTGTCAGGCGCGGGGGAGAGATGGGAGCCCTGTGTGCTGTGCTGGGGCCTGTGCCGGGGTGGGAGGAGACAGGGGAGCCCTGTGTGCCGTGCTGGGGCCTGTGTCATGGAGGGGAGACAGGGAAGCCCTATGTGCCATGCTGGGGCCTATGATTTTGGGTTTGTGAGTAGATTTTTTTAGCATTCTCACACACCAAGTAAGCACTCCTGTGAGCTGTATCCCTGTCCCGGTATCAGAGCCTTTCAATGAGAGTTTCCTTCTGCTTCACTTGTGAAAAACAATGAAGAGTCTCTGAATTAGAAGGGACCTACAAACCCACCTTCCTCAGCCCAGTGCTCCAATTCCGTCTCAGTCTCTTATTCATGCCAGTAGATGCTAGACTTAGCCATCCCCAATGGCTCCTGTTTCGTCTCAGTCTCTGCTCAGAATCCTACTAGACAAATTAAGGCATTTAGACACAAATCTACGCTCTCGCCTTCCCTCTAAATCTTTTGAGAGGAATTTTCTCTACCACCAAAGGCTTCTTTGATGATCAGAAGTAAGTATCATTGCAGACTTAGATAAATTAAGGAAGTCATGATTAAGCTTATTAACTAAAACAAAACATAAAATGTATTTGTTGCTTCTTAAGTACTTTTGTGCGACAAGTTCTGGACCAGTGTATTTTATATTCATTAATTCCATGTGTCTCTCTTACTAAGCCTTATGGCTATGCTATAGAGTAGACGTTATTATTTTTATTTTAATCATAAGAGAGCCGACACCCTGCAAGGTCAGAGAGCCAGTAAATGGCTGAGCTGGGCATCTCATCTAAGCCTGACTTCAAGGGCATTGTACAGCAATTAATGACATTAGACCATGATTTAGGCTAAGGCTCCTAAAATTTTGAATTAAATATTAATTAAAGCCATGAACTTTCTCCTGTATAACTGCACATATGTAAAACTTTTCATGTTTCAGAAGGGCCAGAGACTCTCCAGCACAGGCTTCCAAGGATATTCTCCCCAATGAGTATGCATACTTTAGATGTAGCCCCGATAGTAGAGATTAAACAATAACTGCAGGTGAATATTCACCACATGTTTCTGGAGTGTTCATTTAGCACTGTGGATTGAAATAGAAAGGAATAATCTAATCTGATAAAGCTGGCACGTGTCCTATTGGATTTAACCACGTGCAACAATGGGGAATTCAAGCTATTCCTTTTGCATGGGTAGAGACACTAGTTTTTGGACTCCCATTTATTTGGAAATTATACAATAGTACTCATATTTAGTTGTAAAGATAAGAACAATAATAAAAGTTTTAAATACAAGGCCTTTGAGATCATCTAAGGTTGTAACCTTCACACCCACAGCTGAAGAAGAGGGCCCAGAAAGTCCCTGCAACCCAGCCAAGATCACACAAGCAATAATGTCAGGGGCAAGCCTGCAGACTTCGCGAAGTCCTTCTGTGCTTTTCTTACCCCACTGGACTTCACTAGGTCCCAGCTTGCATATCCAAACCACCAACTGTGCATCTTGATTTCCTTCCTTCCCAGATGACTTTTATTGCTCGTTGGAAAATCAAACAACAATGAGAGATCTAACACAGATATTTGTGTCGACTGTAAAGGTTCAGAGAGAAACTATGGAACCTCTCTCTACCTTCGAGAACAGCCCAGAGCCCAGAGCTGTGGTACCACGGTGCTATAGGGAGGCAGCTTGTTGGACAGGGCTGTAGTTTTCATGAATGCAGTGTCAAAAGTGGAGTAAACTCACAGATTTGACATTCATCTACCGGCATGCATCACGCTCCCCACTGTGTGTAAAGTCCCATGCTTGGCATCTGGAGCACAGAGGCACATGTACCCCATCCCTCACGAAGTTCTCAGTTACTGGAGAAATTGGCAACAAATCCAGGTTTTGGCTCAGCACAGGTTGGGGCCCTCTTCCTCAAAATAATGATTTCTTATGTCTCTGGAGGTTTTCCCCACCGAGAAAAATATTTTAAGTTTGTATTAGCCAGAACAGTATTGGTCAGAATGTAGTTTTCCCTTCAAATGGGATTCCTCTCCCAGTAGTGGTCATGGATTGTAACCAGGCTAATTAAGAAACAGGAGCCTGTTTTCTTTCATGTGGCCAGTAATTACTAGCCCTGGCTTGTCAAGGGTATATCCAGTTATCTGAAGAGATGAGGAAAGGGGGGGGGGACCTAAAAATAAAGGTGATTGTTACTTGCCATAATTTATAAGCAAAATTCTGATGAAATCCTAAACACCACTGTACCATGCCAGTGGTGTGGCCAAAGCCAACCCCACGATGATGCCAGAGCTCCAGGAAGCTGGGGGCCCTTGCCTTAGATTAGCAAGAACATGCAGCACAGGTGTTTACAGTTTCCCAGACAACGGGTATAACTGCATTGTAATACCTGTAACTCATTCCTCGTAAATCATGGTTTCCTAGATTAACTAATAACTCACGGGTCTGCTGTCACTGTAAAATGATTTTCTGTACTGAGCTGTACAGTGCTAATGACATTTCTGGATCTTGGGGGTTTTAGGACATTTTAGGCTGCAAAGAACTTTTTTAAGAGAAAGAGAGAGGGGCAGGTACTGATAGCAACTAGCACATGCAGGAGTTCCCCCCCCCCCCTTGGTAATATTGGCATGCACTAAAACACAGATTGCATGGTTGAAAGCAGCCAAAACTCTTGATGGCTTTAGTGAATGAAATAAATTATTATACAGGTATTTCACTCAGGTGACATTTCATCATCAAATAACAATAAATACAATTGCCATTTCCCATAAGACTGTTCTCTTGAGCCAAGGGCTTGAGAAAGAAAATAAAACATGCCTTGTTCCACACACGGCATTGTGCTAAACATTTATTTATTACACTAGAGAAACGAAGAGGCCTGCCAGCCAGGCTGGTGACCAGAAAGCATGTCCTTGCGTCAGATCATCCCAGGATATCTCTACTCCTCCCTCCTTTCCTAAGGATGGTGGGCAGGTTGAGATGAATTTTTGTAATCCAAGTGTCTTCTGTGCCATTCAGTGGGATCCACTGCAGGATCTCCTCTGGTACTCAGGCCATTACAGCACTCGTGACCTGTGAGCAGCTGTGAACGGTTTTTCTTTTTAAGACTGTATGAAACTGTGGTTAAATTCTAATTTTCTAAAATAGGTCTAAGTATGGGGAGAGCCAAAATTAGGTGCACTTTTCTTGGTAGAAATCAGACTACAAATTGTACACTGTGCTTGTAAAGATGATTAAGGCAGTCCAGCCGCACTCCAGCAATTGGGCAGATTAATTGGAGCATGCAGATTTGTGTAAAAACATATGCTGGGATTGGGGAAGACTTTTTCTTTTTAATGCTATTTAAAAGGTTTTTTTTTTTTTTTACAAGTTCCTGTGTGTAATTTTCACATTTCTAATTCTCTCCTAAAAGTCCAAGATAAATTCGAATAGGCGAGGGGACTAATATGGAAGGACTTTGTCACAATGAAAACGTGCGTTTCTCCCAGTCAGTGACAGCCTTTTTCATTTACTAAGCCCCAAAGTGTTCATTATTTTGAAATGATTGCATGATGAAACTAGCGGCACTTGTTTAAACAGAGCACAGGCCCAGCAGCAAGAGTGGCTGCTTCGGAGCCATGGTGCACGTGAGCATATAGTGAACACTTGGGAAATATAAGTTGGAATTTGTAAATGGATTCAAAATAACTCTCATGCGGTTAGAGGAAAGATTTGTGATAAACTATACAAAGTGCCTGCCAGAGTATTGAGGGCTTCCTGGATGGTAGAGAGGCGGAGGCGGAGCCAGGGCCTCCTAGTGAAGAGGGGCAGTGGTGGCCACATGGGTGGTGGTTAGCGATGACAGCTAGACACTCAAGCCAGTTGTTTCCTTTAAAAAAAAAAAAAAAAGACATTGGAATCCCGCAAAAGGCTTTCGCTTGAAACAGTTGTAAAATCCTGTACTCTAGAGCTAGAATGCAGTTTGCGCAGAACGAATATAAAAAACTTAATGAGTCTTTGTGTCCTTCCTTGTTTACTTAAGAATGTGTCCGCTCAGAATTTTCCTGTTGTCCTTATTACGCTTGCTTTAAGTCAAGGAAGAACAATTGATCTCATTAGGAGGATAAACTCTCCGCTCCTTCTCAGAGATTTCTTTGTAGGGATGTAGGTAGATCTTATCTTAAATAATTCATATATGTTGAATTATCTCACCTCTCCTTTCAGCTCTGCGTGGTAAACAAATACCCCCTTTTCTTAGTTTCTCTGTGTGCTTGGCAACTGTCCTCCTCTTTGCTAATTTTTCCTTCAGTGCTATAAACATAATTGTTGCATCTGGGGAATCTTGCTGGAATAGGCAAGAGTTCAGTTCCCCGTGGGCACCACTTTTAAGAAAATTCCCCTCGCTGATTTCATGTTTGTGTGTGTGTGTGTGTGTGTGTGTGTGTGTCTGTCTGTCTGTCTGTCTGTCTGTGTCTCTGTGTGACTCTCTCTACCCAAGTAAAACCACCAGATGCTGTTAACTCAAGCCCTACCTCACTGGGGCCACAAGGAAAGGGCTATCTTTCTGAATGAGCTATGGGCTGATCTCAGGTGCCAGGTGAGCTGCCTCTGTGAAGGTTTAGTTTGCTGTACAGATTGAATTCTGTGGTTCTTATTTCTGTGTATTTCCGACAATGGCGTGAATGATTAACACTTATTATTAGAGGAAGTTCTAAGCTGTAAAGTCAGCTGGAGAAAATACCCAAAGGTCAGTCACAAACACTTGGGTTCCCCCTGTAATAAAATTATATGGCAATGGGTTAGAAGAGGCCCTGAGCAGTAGTGACAACAAATTCAATATCTATTTGCTGCTTTTCTGGTTTTGTTCTATTTTGCTTGACTTGGCTTGATTTTGTTGTGATTGTTTGTTTGATTGTTTGTTTGTTTGTTTGAGACTGCGTCTCCCTGTGTAGCCCAAGATGGCCTGAAGCTTTCAATTCTGCTGCCACAGCCACCCAAGTACTAGGATTACACAGGCATGCAGCACCACACCCGGCTGAACCTTCTGGTTAACTCAAAGGCAAAGTTGGGCAATCCACACACTTGGATCCACCAAGCTTCAGTTTTTCTCCTGAAGCCCAGACATGTGTTTCATTCAGGATGACTGACATTTCAGGGAGCATGTGACTTAGTAACCAAGGGAGCTGGGGAGTCACGTGTGAAAGCCCAGGTGAGGCCAGGTACACAGGACTCTATGAATACAGTCCACAGATATGTACAATCACATATTCATCTCAAGCAAAGAAGAGCTACTGGTCGCAGCCAGAGCTGGCGATTGGTCTTGGGACTTTTCTCCACATCACAACTTGAAAACTAGCTCTCTAGTGACCTATGGAAATACTGTTCCTGTTACCTTGTGCAGATAACTAATTGGAAGCTAAGGAACCCTCAGGAGCTCGAGTACTTTCTTGTAGAATGAACTGGTAGTGAAGCTATAATTCTTGAACCCAAGATTTATTGTAAGTGAGAAAGCACTGGCCCAAAGTTTAATTTACCTCACTATTTCTTACGACTTGTTAGTTTGACACCACTACACCAAGAAGATGGCTGAAGTCACACGACTCAATGGTAGCCAGGTATTTTCAGAGCCGTGGTCAGTATTTTAAGAATCCTCCCTCACTCAATTAAGATCAATAAGTAACAGCAAATGCAAGGATATGGAGCCCATTTGATTGAAAATAAATCTCATTAATTCTGACTTCCCACACATTTCCATAGTTAAACATTGTCAGTGTTCATGAGGAAAAAAATTAGAATGCGACAAATGGGAATATTACAAAAAGCATTCATATCCTTAATGTGAAGTTGATTGTTAATGACAGTTTAAGGCAACAAAGCTGAAAATCCGTATTTTAAGATAACTTTTTATTCTGTTACATACACCCCATTTCTCAGTCCTATGAATATAGAACACCGTTGCCATAGTAAATAACTGCTGCAAATCCGGTTACATTCCTGATGTCTTCCTAACTCTGTTTATTAAGAATGTAATTTGTCTTTCTATTTAAATAATTATTTCTGAAATCACCGTAAGTCTGTAAATTGTTATTTTTTTATTCATCGTCCACTATGCTTGTCCTGTGTGTCCCTACCCCAGCAGCCACCTCTCACAGTGGCAGGTCCTTGACTTGTGTCTCGTCGTCATCGTCATCGTCTACCCTTCTGCTATGTCTGTGGACACAGCTTCCGTCAGGCCGGCTGTTGGATGAGATGTGAAGCCTGATCCTCAGCACAGAGGACATCCTGTTCCAGCCTGCTCTGTTGTCTCCGGAGTCTGGCTTCTCTGTAACCAGATATCCTCAGAGCCTTTGTCTCTACTTCCCTGGGTATCAGCAGCCCTCCCCACCCCATCCTTGGGCTGCAGTATCTCTAGTTGACAGACCCCATAGAGATGTCTTGATCCTTGTCGTCCCTTGTGGCACTGTTAATGGTACTCATGACTCCCAAGACCCCTCCCTTTCCTGCTTCCACCCACCAGTGTCTCTCTGAGTCATCCTCATGATTCTCCTTCCTTCCTTCCTCTGCTGCTGACATCCTGGGCTGTAGCTGGGATTTTGTACTCTTAACCTACATTTGCATTTGCATTAACACAGATATTACACTTTGAAAAATGACCCCAAAGATACAAGGAACCCTTTTCTGCCATTCCAGTGCAAGAATCCTTTCCTTCCATAGTCTACCATTTAAGAATCCGGGGCCGGGAGTGGTGGTGCACACCTTTAATCCTAGCACTGGGGAAGCAGAGGCAGGTGGATTGCTGTGAGTTCATGGCCAGCCTGGTCTACAGAGTGAGTTCCAGGACAGCCAAGACTGCTACACAGAGAAACCCTGTCTCAAAAAAAAAAAAAGGATCTGGGGTGTCTGCTTTGTAATTTAGACAATTAACCACTTTTGTCATTGAATACCGCATACCTGATTATATCCAGCACAGTCTAAAGACTGTAGTGGATATACTGAACACCCCCAAGTCAGCTTCCTTAACTAGTGTTAGTTCAATTGAGATGTTCTTAGAGTACACATAGCTGTACATTTATTAATTTGGAAACATAGTCTGCTCTGCCAACTTAAGGATTCATTCCCATTGCTTCAAAAATGTTGTGGGTCCTTTTGTTTTACTTTCCTTCCCAACATACAGGAATGATAACAAAAACAACAAGCCATAGGTACATTATAATATTGATGGTCCTGATAAGGAACTTAAGAAAACATGTGGATGCACACTTTTTTAAACTATGGAACTTAGAGTTGTAAAGTTGGACTGACCACTATGTCTTCCCTTCACCCGAAAAGACAAATCTTTGCCCCATGATTAAGGAGATGACTATAATGGTAATCATAAATTTGAATAAAATATGAATCACATGTAATTTTAAAAAGAAAACTTAAAAACTGTTAAGTAGTCTGTCCTGACAGATAAAAATTACTACAGCCTTAGATGGTTTCAAATGCCTAACCAAAAACCAACTTACAGAGTTTGAAGGTGTGTCTGTGGCCGATCCGCAGTGAAGAGAAAGGTGATGGTATCGCGGTGGGAAATACCTTAATCAGTTTCCAAACATATTTATGCTCAAATTTATTGTAGTATGGCTTAGCAGATGTCAGATTTGCTGCATTTAAGCAACCTGAGTAAGAATAATAAAATTTCAGCTCTCGTTCTAGAAACTGAGATGCAAACTGCAAAGCTTTTGGTTTCATTCTGACTCAACTGGAAGACTTGCCAATGAAACAGGTTCTGAGGGGCAGTGGGGTCACCCCACCTCCCAGGGTTCCCTGGGTCCCTGGGTGAGCCATCAACGCCAGTGTCCACCCTCCACTGTTTCCCGTCAGTCTGTGGGACTCAGCTTCTCTAGTTCTGTCGTCCTCCCAAATAACATGTCACTGTCTCCTAATGACTTCTGCAAAACACTTTGCAAATGCTATTTTCTCATGTCTGAAGAAAAGAAATTGTATTTGCAGTCTAGTTAGTGATTTAACCTGAGTAAGGTAGGAGTCTCCTTTTCTGGTGTTCTCCGGAACACAGAGAACGAAGTGGCTACAGTGTCACCCCCATTGACCACCCCTAGTACCTCTGTTCCTCCAGCATGACTTTCATTTGCTTTGGGTAAGGTATGTATGTCATATACAGTTTTCCAGAGAAAGGGACACATGCGCGCGCGCACACACACACACACACACACACACACATACACACAGAGAGCGAATTGAAAGTGCAAAACCATTTCCTTAAACTAATAATGTCTAGTCCTTTAATGAATAAATATAGAAACATTTTAATAAACTTAATCAGATTATGATAAGCACTTGGAAAATCAAGATAGAACTTGAGAAAATCTGTGCCCTGAATCTTTAGAAGTTTTTGTTTTGGCTACTGCATTTAAAATTTTGAGTAATGTATCTAATCAAAATGAAGACATAAAATGGAAGCTTTTGCCACTGTAGTATTTCCAACTGTATGTTTTTCAAAGCTTTATTTTTTGTTTTGATTAAGTATATATCTGTGTGTCTGTGTTGGGGTTTGTGCCCATGAGTGCAGTACCAGGGGAAGCCAGGAGAGGATGCTGGATCCCCTGAAGCTGGAGTCACAGGTGCTTGTAAGTGCCTCAAAGTAGGTACTGAAAACCAAACTTAGGCCCACTGTGCTCCTAACCACTGGGCCAGCTCTCCAGTCCCATAACTACACATTTTTTATTGTTGAATTAGTAATATTAATGTTATCAAATTAAGTGAAATTTAATAAAGAAGCAAGCCCCTGTGCTAACCAATTTTCAAACTATGACAGAGTTTGAATATCATACCCTGATCATAAAAGACTTCTGTGCACAAAGTACCCTTCCCCTTCCTACACATACCTCTCCCATCCTCTCTGAATTGTCAAGGTCCCAGAGGGGCAGCGACCGCCTGAAGGCATTCGAATTGAGAGGCTGCAGAACTGGCATGGGGATGGTTGGTCCAGCCGAAGGCACATCCATTCTACAGCCCGTGTGTAATCATCAGTGACTTGAAAGAACTGTCCTTCCAAATGGCACCTGTTAGTCTGCTGCAGTCAAACTAATGCTTGGTCCATAAATAAGCCTAAAAGGCATTAAGAATGTGTCGGGAGCTCTGGTGATTGATCTGTGTAGCGTCTATCGTGAAAATAGACCAAAGGCACAAGGGTTTCTTCCCTGTGGAAATCATGGTGGTAAATTGCCATTCGTGTCCCTGTTCCAGGCCTTGCTGATCAAATTGTGGATGTAACAGCTTCACAGACTGAACTTTCAGTCTCTTGAGATCCTCAGCATCTTTCCTCAGAGTAGAAATACAACTGTGCCTTGCTCTGCGACCTCATGGATGGGCTCTCACAGGGGATAGCACTGCTTTCAGCCTTTCCCAGCCCTGACTTCTAAGGCTTGCTACTGTTCAAAAGGCTAACTAGAAATGCTTTTGTGTTCGCTTGGAAGGTAAGGGAGGAGTGCCAGTGTGGGGGCATAATGTGCCATTAAGGTGGAGGGGCAGATTTAAGCTAACAGGGAAAAGTCCTAGACCTATTTTCCTGTGAAAGTTTGCTAGCAAAGTCCTTGGGCAATTTTTAACCCACCTAGCCTCCCCTGTGTGTGCCACAGGGTTCAAAAGCAGGCTAGACTAACAGAACAGCTAGGCAGAGGTGCCCTGCGTTACTGTTCTGTCTGCCCTTCAACTGTTCAACAAACATTTGGCCATGCTCCACCAAGTTCCAGTACTGATGGAGACAGGGTTCCTCCTTCATAGAGCACACTGCCTAGTGAGATATAGAAACGTGAAACACAGGTAAACATATAACAGTAACCTCTTCTGAACTCGACATTAATAGAGCAGTCACCTTCTCATTTTGTGTCTGAATCCCATAGAATCACAAATCCTGTAACTCCAAGGAAAGTCCATACATCCACATCGGTTTTATTTTACCATCTATCTACATTTAATATTTTCAATGAAAGCTATACAGTTATTGTTATTGGAAGGCTTTAGACACATTAGGAGTTTAAACTTTTTCATATTTAATATGCAGTGAATATCTAGATTCACCCAATTGTCCTAACTAGCTGGTCATATTTGTTTCTTATAATCAAAATGCATTGTATGCATGTATGAAATGCTCAAGGAATTAATAAAAGCATTTTTAAAGCAATAATGGATCTATTTTTGCAATACTTTTTATAATGGACAGAGAAGGTGAAGTTTCTCTGCCTTTGGTATTAATTTTATGCTATTTAGTTTCACTGGTTGGACAAGGGCTGCAGCCAAGCCAACAACCACACTAGAAACAAAGGTCTTTTGCAAGCACAAGAGACTCGCCAGTTACTTCTGATATCAGCCTGCCTTGGCCTCAGCCCAGCCTGTTAGTTCCAACCCTAAAAATAAACACCTCTTACTCAGCTAATGGCAACAGGAGTGGACCAGTCCTCTGACTGAAGGACCTAAGGCTAACATCAGTCAGTGGCTCCTCCGGTCACCGAGGATGAGATGGGAAGCAGTCAGGAATGTCTCTGCAAGAAAAAAAAAAATCTCAAACTAAACACAATGTTTAAAGTAAGTCCTTAACGGCTCTCCACATTGATGGTTGGCTTTTCACTTGGCAAAATCCAAGCGTCACCTGAACCTGCTGCTTTGTGGGCTCCATCCTAGAGGCAGCTGGTGAGGCGAAGCTGCAGGTTCCTTCAGTGTCCAGGGCCAGCTCTGCCATGTCTGACTTTTAATCAAAAAAACAATCAGAAGGGAACTCACGCCTGGAAGTCCTTATCGTCATAAAATCCAGCTAATGACTCCTTGTGAAGTTCAATAAAGTTGCCATGTAACTCACTAAAGGAAACTGTTCGCCGTTCACCTCGTGCCCACTGACTTCTCAAGGAATACAAATGGGAAGAACCCCGCAGAGCCTCAGGAAACTGTTTATATATACATACTTTGTCTCAACCACTCAGGAAAGTGAGCCTGCAGTATAGTTTTCAGGGTGTTTTTGAATGGCAGTCTCGTTTTCTCTGTCTGTGGTGGGAGTAGGGAGGAGATAGTTTGTTTTAGTGTATACATTTCTTTAATGTGTTTACCCCCAAATAAGTGAGCTGCAGTAGATACTTTGGCCCCACACAAAGTAAATATTTAACTCAGGGATTCCACACAGAAATGAGCCTGGAGTATTTGGGTTTCAAGCAGGAGGACTGCCCTTGGGCAGAAAGGGCTGCCAGCATTCCTCGTGTTGGTGATGGGCTCCTTGGCCCTCAGTGCACCTTCCGCTGTGGTGTCAGGCCTCCCCTCATCAACCTCCCCCACCCCACCCCACCCCACCCACCCCCGCACACCTGTCCAGCTGTGTTTTCTCAAGTCTCACCATCTTGCTCTAGTGTTAATCTTCTGTGCTCATCCACCTCTGCATCTCTGTGCCTTTGCAGTGTCTTCCCTTCTTATCCCCCCCTCACCCCTGACTTCGGGACTTTCTCTGAAGACCACCCCACCCCACCCCACCCCCTCTCAGCTCTCCAGGGCCTTTCCAGATAGAGTGAAGATTCTTTCTTCCAGCTGCAGCATGGCTGTTTTTAAATCCATCTCCCTTTATCCTAGTTTCTGAACCTGCCCACACTGCTGGGAGCCCCCAGGAAGGCAGGGGCTATCCTTATGTTTCGGTTCCACCTGGCAGCTTCCTTGGGAAGGCGGAAGACCACCCTCTCCCAGTTTACAGATGAGGAGACGGGGAGCTGGCCACTGTCTGCAGGTGGGAGGTGGAGTTGGTTCACCTAGGCATGCCGATTGCTTCGGTGCGATCCTTTCTGGTCTCTGTGTGTGATTTTGAGCATGTCACCCCTGAGAGCCTCGGCTTCCTCCGCTGTCACCTCAGAAGAACGCAGTCCAGACCAGCTATGGCACTGCACAGCTGTGGAAACAGAGTGAGAGTGATGAAGCACTGTGCCCTCAGCGGCCAGTCAGTGTTGCCAGGGTCACCAGCCCTCATCCTGTCCTTTGAATGCAGGCAAGCAGGGTTCGGTACTCACTCTGGGTCCCACAACAGTTACTCTGAAAAAGAGAGGTGGGGTTCTCTCTCTGTATTTCTTTCCTGTATTTCTCTGACAGAGCAACTTCATTTAGCCTCAAGGAAAAAGGAAGCTTTAGAGGTCAGTTCTGGCCACTGAGCTCCCTAAGACCTCACTGTGTCACACCCTCCACCCCAAGGCCATCTTCAGTGTCCCAAAAGTTTCCTGTGTTCTGCCAGGGACAGGGCTAATCCCAAACTTCAACTATTACTGTTTCTCCAATTATCTGGAGATTTTATTGTTATTTTTAATCTCCCTTCTAGAGACACTAAATAATACTTTTTAAATGCTTCCTTAGACTGCAACACTTGGGAGAGCAGGCCCTGCACCTTGCCTGGGCAGCACAGTAGAGCTGACCCTGTTGGCAGAGGTGTGGGTAAGCCAGCCCCAATGATGTGAGCAGGGAAGAGATGCTCCCACCATCAATGCCTGAGGCAGGTGGAGGAGCTGGCCCTGAGGTCATAAGAACAGAAGTGGTAGCTGAGTGGTGGTGGCACACGCCTTTAATCCCAGCACTCAGGAGGCAGAGGCAGGTGGATCTCTGTGAGTTCAAGGCCAGCCTGGTCTACAGAGCGAATTCCAGGACAGGCTCCAAAGCTACAGAGAAACCCTATCTCAAAAAAAAAAAAAAAAGAACAGGAAAGCTGGCCCTGCCCCTGCCTCAGGTGAACTAGCCAGGGCAATGCTGGAGAGTTCACCCTGGTGGCAAACGGGAGAGCGGAAAGCTGGTGGGCTGACCCACCCTGCAACTACCCAGACCCAGAACCAGGGTTATATGTTGGCCCACCCCAACATCCACCCCATCTGTGATCTGCTGGAATGGGAGTAGGTGGTGGGGACCCAGGGCTGCAGAATATCCACTACACAAAGTAGCAATGAAATGTCCAGGAAGAATCTCGGTAAGGACCCAGCATCTATGGTACAGCAGAGACCAGGGGCCTTGAACCGGACCAGTGATTCCTTGCAATGAACACCTGCATGTAAAGATGTATGGACAAAGGGTTTATTCCCTAACTCACGGTTTCACACTGTAGCTTTCATGCTGAGATTTTCCCCTTCTTCCTCCCCCCCGCCAAGACAGGGTTTCTCTGTGTAGTTTTAGTACCTGTCCTGGATCTCGCTCTGTAGACCAGGCTGACCTCCCGAGTGCTGGGATTAAAGGCGTGTGCCACCACTGCCCAGCTACACTTTTTCCTCTTAAATTTTATTTTGGGTTTTGTTTTTTGTTTTTGTTTTGTTTTGTTTTTTGGTGTGGGAGAGCAAGTAGGATCGGGAGGCATGATGTGAAAGACACAAAGAATAAAAAAAAAAAATGCTTCCTTAGTCTGGTAGAGAGCTCAGTCAATAAAGTGCCTGCTCTGCAAGCCTGTGAGACCTGAGTTCAGATCACAAACACCCACAGGGAAACCAGATGCAGCTGTGCACATCTGTAATCCAAGCAGTTAGGTAGCAGAAATGCAGATCCCTGAAGTTCGTCAGCCAGCCAACCTAGTGAGATCAGTAAGCTACAGGTTCATTGAGAAACTCTGTCTCAACAAATCATAAAGAAAGTGATCGAGAAAGAAAGCTAACGTTGACCTCTGGCCTTTACACACACGTGTATATGCACATATGGACAAATACATACAGATGCAAAAGAAAAAGTAAAAATGCTTTTTGGAAAATAAAGCTTTTTGGTTTTATCTAATTATAGCTTTATCACTGTAGGGAGCAGTACTAAGCGTGGTACCGTAAGTGCTTTAAGTGTATGATTTTAAGCATATTCATAATATTGTGCAACAGATCCCTAGGACTGTTTCATCTTGACAGTCTGAAACTCTAGCCTCTCCTGCCCATGGCACCTACCTTTCTGCTTTCTGTGCCTATGATTTTGTCACTGACACATTGATCTCCTTGACATGGGCACAGCCGTGTCCACAACACACGTCCACTAGAACTTCAAATCACTCTCTGCAGTTGAACTGTCTTGTGATGTGTGACGAGACCTCTTTTTTTTTTTTAAGGTTGAATAATATTCTATTGTTGTGTACAAAACTTTCTTTCTTCATTCATCTATCTATCAGGATATTTGGGTAGTTTTGTTCTCTTGTTTTCAAAGGAACATCGAAACCATTCATTATAAAGAACTATTAGTGTTGGGAAGACTTCAAAATGCTAACCACAGAAAATGCCCTTTGGGTGGTGCAGTAAAGCTGCAGGACAGCACCTGAATTTGGTTTGTGTAGTCCTTCCTTGTGTCACTGGGGACCCAAACACAGCTAGGCATGGTGGTGCTGTGTCACCAAAAGCAGGAACCTGCATTTCAATCACTGGCATCGTGGGAGTTCCTCCTGGTCACAGAACGCAATCCAGCTCTTGTTTTCAAAGGCAGGAACAACTAGGAGAGCTGCCACCCCACTCTGTGGCTCCAGAGCTGAGCAACTGTTCACAGTAGATCTCACAGCTGCTCAGCAGCTTGCAAAGGGTGGCAATAAATGTGTACAAGTTCAAATGCTAAAAGCTAATTTATTTTCACACCTTAACCCCAGGATATACCTTATCAATGGGGAAACTAAGGCACAAGAAGAGTTTTAAAATAAGGCCATAGATGGCCCTTTCTAGCAACCATATTTCATAGCAAAAGGATATATCTACTGTGAAAGCAACCACATTAAAGGCAAGATCCTTACCTTGAGACTAGAAAGGAGAAGGATTTCAGAGCCATGTTTCAAGAATCGGAAGATCTGGGAGAGTCATATCACAGGAGGCAGTGGGACGTAGTTGCTCAGTGAAGGAGCCCTGCATGGGTCGGGTCTAGACTGGCATTTTATTTGGACAACATCATGCTTTATCTCCTTACACAGGTAAGCTGTCTGGCCTGTTCTGGCTAGTTGTATGTCAACTTGACAGTCTAGAACAGTGGTTCTCAACCTTCCTAATGCTGTGACCCTTTAATACAGTTTAATTAGTGACTGATGGGGCAGGGCCCATCCCATTGTGAGAGGTCCCACCCCTGACATGGTGGTCCTAGATTCTATAAGAAAGCAAGCTGAGCAAGCCATGAGGAGCAAACCAGTAAGCTGCACTCCTCCATGGCCTATGCATCAGTTCCTGCCTCCAGGATCCTGCCCCATTTGAGTTCCTGTCCTGGCTTCCTTCGTGACAAATAGTGATGAGGAAGTATAAGCCAAATAAGCCCTTTCCTCCCCAAGTTGCTTTCGGTCGTGGTGTTTCATTGCAGCGATAATAACACGAACTAGGACACCAGCCTTACCACATCTCTACTTCCTCTAATACCAAGGAGCGCTTCTGCCTGGCAGACTCGTTGCAAGGATTAGCTGAGATCACATGTACCCCATATTTAACACAGGACCAGACATAGTAAATGGCTAGTCATTATTAATCCTCTTCATCATGACTAGTTCAGCACAACTGTATGATGCTTTCTCAGCAAATATGGATGCTATCACACGTGGTTCAGAGAGATACACATACAGGCAAAATACCCGTAAAATAAAAAACAGATTTTAAGTAAAG
>CABHPQ010174826.1:0-39893 GCA_902168405.1 Peromyscus aztecus | reverse complement strand
TGTGTATAAACCCGAAAATAGGTTGAGAGGCCAGAGAGGTGGTCCAGGAGACAGAAATGCTTGCCTGGTAAGCCCAACAAACTGAATTTGATTGTTGGAACCAGGCTGGATGTAGGAGCTAAAGAGATGGTTCATTGGTTGAGAACACTGGCTGCTCTTTCAGCAGATTGGGGTTTTGTTCTCTCATTTCCAAGGGATCCAACACCCTCTTCTGGTCTCCTTGAGTACTGCATGCACATAGCGCACATAATCTATGCAGGCAAAGCACCAATACATTTA
Source organism: Peromyscus aztecus (assembly GCA_902168405.1). Taxonomy (NCBI): domain Eukaryota; kingdom Metazoa; phylum Chordata; class Mammalia; order Rodentia; family Cricetidae; genus Peromyscus; species Peromyscus aztecus. The sequence continues at coordinate 39,614 of CABHPQ010174826.1, read as the reverse complement.
TAAAGCTGGACATGGTGGCACGCATGTAGTCCCAGCAGGTGAGTCGAAAGGTGGAGACAGGAGAACCACACAGACCAGCTACCCAGGAGTGCACCACCAGCAGAAACGAGAGAGCAGACTCCTGAAAGTTGGCCGTGGCCACCACCACCCAGGCCTTCACACCCATGACATGTATTACACACACACATGCGCTAATGATGCATTTTAAAAGAACATAGGATGAGAGCATACCATAGCACTTTGTCCCTTGAGAACCCTGTTGAAGGAAATGGCCAGTGTCTGTGTTGTTCAGTGTAGTAGACAGCAAATGTGGCATTGTAAATACTTGTGTTTGGCTCATACCACCAAATCCCTGGTATTTAGTTGCAGAATCTGAGTTCATCACATATTTATAGCTACATGACGGTAGGCTTAGAGTTCTCTTCTGAGACAGACGACATAATGAAATAAGATTCAAGATGAAAATGAGAAAGGAATAGAAATAGGCCAAGCCTAATAATGGTACATGCCTGTGATCCCAGCTGCTTAGGAGGCTGAGGCAGGAGGATGGCAAGTTCAAGGCTAGCCTGGGCAACTTAGTGTGACCTTGTCTCAAAAGTAAAGAGTAAGAAGAGGGCTGGGGTGTAGTTCAGTGGCAGAGGGTTCCGTCCTCGGCATCACCGGAACAACAGTAACATTTGGTGGGGGAGGGAGAGAGTCTTAACCTATGCTATAAAGTGAGATAAAAAGTTTTATAAGGGCCGGGCAGTGGTGGCACACGCCTTTAATCCCAGCACTCGGGAGGCAGAGCCAGGCGGATCCCTGTGAGTTCGAGGCCAGCCTGGTCTCCAAAGCGAGTTCCAGGAAAGGCGCAAAGCTACACAGAGAAACCCTGTCTCGAAAAACCAAAAAAAAAAAAAAAAAAAAGTTTTATAAGGAATGGAAGAAAGAGATAAATCGTTATTTAAAAAAAAAATTAATCAGAAGTTGGAAATGAGATCCAAGCATAGTGGTGTATGCCTTTGATACTAGTACTTGGGAGGCAGAGACAGGTGGGTCTCTGTGAGTTTGAGGCCTACGGAGTGAGTTCCAGGATAGCCAGGTGCCGTGGCCACTTCTCAGGGACACCCAGGCTGCTACACACACACACACACACACACACACACACACACACATACACATACATGTACACACACATACAAACACACACATACATACATGTACACACACATACAAACACACACACACACATATTATGTCCTCAGCCTTCCACTGGGTCTTCACACACACACACACACACACACACACACACACACACACACACACACACGCCGTTGGCTTCACTTTCTAGAAGGGCGCCCTCAGGTTCAGGGAGGTGGCTGTACTGCTGGTAAGGGACGGAGTCTGGCCGGCAAGCCCCATAGACTTTCTGCAGAACTCATCTGCACCTCTGCCCCAGCCTGGGCCAAGGAGAGCTTGTTGGAGAGTTGGTGAGCTTCCAGGCCTCACACCCTTGTCAGCCAGAGCTGGAGTGATGCCAACTCTCCCTTCCTCCCCCACAGCTGGGCCCTGGCCGAGCCTTGCCCTCCTTTCCTACCTCAGAGTGCATGTCAGACTTGGAGCCCGACACCCGGGAGATGGTGCGAGCCCAGAACAAGAAAAAGAAGAAGTCTGGAGGCTTCCAGTCCATGGGTGGGTAAAGAGGCCGGGGAGCTGGGGCCCTGGGGGGTAGCCTGGGGATGGGGGTGGGGTCATTGTCCCCTCTGTGCTTGGGTACTGACGTTTACCTGTGTGGTGGGTATGAGTGGATTGAGGTAGTCAAAACAGTCTTCCTGGCCTGGAAAGGGGGCCACCCCTAGAGGCACAGGAGGTGGCAGAGGGTTCAGTGTCAGACAGGAGGACAACCTTGAAGAGATGGGCACGGGATGATGGAGTGGTGTCGGGACACCTGTGTGGGGATTACAGCTTAAGTGCTCTGCCCTTGACGGAGCAGTAGCTGCCAGGGCAAGGATTGAGACACCCACTGAGTGGCTTTTAATAGCAATTAGAAAGGAGCCGGGCATGGTGGCCTATGCCATGGCTACATAGTAAGACCCCGTCTCACAACAAAACAAAAATATCTGCAGCCAATGGGACAGACAGAAGGTTATCTACAATATGCAAAGAGTTCTTACAAATCAATAAGTAAAGGACAGAAGCCCTGAGAGAATGGGCTGCAGAAACTGAACAGTTGATTCATAAAAGCGACCTCGGTGGCTGTTTAGATTTAAAGCGAGGTGCTGGCTCTCGTTGATAATCAGGGGGATCAAGCAGAGACATACATGTAGGTGTGGCGAAGATGAAGCATTGACCAGAAAACAGTTGAAGTTGTTTACTGGTCTCTAGGCCTCCTCCTGCTGGCTCCCCAATCCTCAGCCCAGGTCTGTTAAGTACCCAAGGGCCGCTCTCCCACCTGTACTGGTCCTATTTCCCAACATCACTACCACACCTGTCAGAGTGGCACATGCCTGTGATCCCAGCACTCCGAGGCAGAGGCCACAGGTTCAAGGCCAGTTTTGGGTACATAGCTCAGACAGAATTCCAGCAGAGGTCAAGGGAGGCATGCCCCCCCATCACCTGTTTGGTGTCTTATACTTCTTTGACCTTCGATTTTTTTGCTTTCTGATTTTCTTTCTGTGTGTTGGTGAACATGGTCCTTTGTCCTAACAACTCCGATGGCTGCTGTGCTCGCACCCCCCCCCCAGCCCCCTGACCACTCCCATGACTCTCGCAGGCTTGAGCTACCCCGTGTTCAAAGGGATCATGAAAAAGGGCTACAAGGTGCCAACGCCCATCCAGAGGAAGGTAAGGAGCTGGAGGGCAGTGGGCCGGGGCAGCAGTGAGCAGTGGCCATGTGACAGATGTTCCTGGCCCCAGCTGTCATCCTGCTGGCCCTCTTGACTGCGGCTGAAGCTCCGCGTAGTTTAGCCATTTCACGGGGGAGAAGGTCGGGCCCAGGAGAACTGGAGTTTGAATGTGACTCTCTGCCTCTTGTTATGCTGAACCTGCCCAGGCAGGTCACAAGTGCCCGGGGATCACCCAGCGCTCACAGTGATGGGAGGCAAGGTGGAGACCTAACTTGGGAGGCAGTCTCCCGGCACAGGAGCTGGGGGTGCTATTCCTGGAGATAACACTGATAGGCCTTTGTAAGAATAGATCTAGAGGCATGGGGCTCACCCATGGTCAGCCACGCTGAGGCCGGAGCTGACATTACCTCCCACATGTGTCTGACAGACCATCCCCGTGATCTTGGACGGCAAGGACGTGGTGGCCATGGCCCGGACAGGCAGCGGCAAAACAGCCTGCTTCCTCCTCCCGATGTTTGAGCGGCTGAAAGCGCGCAGCGCACAGACAGGGGCCCGGGCCCTCATCCTCTCGCCCACCCGGGAGCTGGCCCTGCAGACCATGAAGTTCACTAAAGAGGTGGGGTAGCAGGGTCTGTTGGGAAGCTCTGAGGGGGCTGAGGTGGCAGGCCCTCGCCTTTGATCCCTTCTCCCTCTCTCCACAGCTGGGCAAGTTCACCGGCCTCAAGACAGCCTTGATCCTGGGCGGGGACAAGTAAGGACCCCTCACCCCGTGTCCCAGCTAGCCCTTGCAGGCACACTCCTGCACCTCGAGGGTTTCCTTGTGGGCCTGTGCTGCTAGTCACCGACAGCAGCTTCTCAGACAGACTGGCCAGGTGACATGTGGTGGAAGCCAGGACAGGGACCGAGGGACCTGTCAGCTCAGTGTTGGGCCAGGGAGTCAAGTGAGACCTTAGTTGTACAGGCTGTGTCTTTCTCTGGGTGCCCTGCTCAGGCTGCAGTCGGTCTGTCCTGCTCCAGCTTCTATGAAGGGATGTAGTCTGTGATTGTCAGAAAGCCCAGCCTCCCCAGGCTACACGGAGCCAGGATCCCCACTCCTACAGCTGCTCCAGGGGTGCCTGGGGGAAGGCAGGAACAGGCACTTAGCCATCAGGGATTCAAGGTTCCAGGTGAAGCCAGTAGTTCCAGGCTCAGCCACTAGGTGGTACCATGAGTTGGCGGCAGTGTCTGGAGCCACAGAGGGAGCCAGTGTCTTGAGGTTCTGCGTTGAGTTTTCGGCCTGTGTCTCACAGTAGCCGTTTCTCACTTCCATGCCTGGGTGTGTGGTGTGTCCCATGACGAGGTGTGGGGGCGCTTGGCTGGGACAGGGCAGGGACAGACTCAAAAGCTCTGTCTTCTCAGGCTGACCCTGCTTTCCCCTCTAGAATGGAAGACCAGTTTGCTGCCCTGCACGAGAACCCTGACATGTGAGTTTGTCGATGGGAGGTGATGCTGGTGCCCTGGGGTCCCTTTCCCAGAGTGCCATGGAGGAGACTGAGGACGGTGGTGGGTCCCTGAGCCTGGGGTGACCTGGGTTGTACATCTCTTCTAGAATCATTGCTACCCCTGGGCGGTTGATGCACGTGGCTGTGGAGATGAACTTGAAGCTACAGAGTGTGGAGTACGTGGTTTTTGATGAAGCAGACAGGTGAGGCTGCAGATGGACCCCTGAGCAGATAACTGTCAAGGTTATCCTCAAGGCCCGGGAGACAGAGAGAGGGGAGGCCACAGGAGAAGGGGACTGCCCGGGGAGACCTGAGTGTGTGTTTGAATAGTCCCATCCCTGGGGCACCTGCACTAGTGATTTTAAGTTTACATCTTAGTACTGAAAAGAATGTTATGTCAACCAACATGGGCTATACGAATTGGCGAGTGCTTGCCTGGGACGCGGAAGGCTGGGTTCATGCCCATCACGGGAAACACACAAGACTACTCCCTGCACATGGCAGGGATTCTGGAGTGAGGGTAGCCAGGGCTCCAAGCTCTATAGAGTGGAAGCCCCTCTCCTGACCCTCCCTGCCCCCCACTCTCTGCAGGCTCTTTGAAATGGGGTTCGCTGAACAGCTCCAGGAGATCATAGGCCGCCTTCCTGGGGGCCACCAGACAGTGCTGTTCTCGGCCACATTGCCCAAACTGCTGGTGGAATTTGCCCGTGCAGGTGAGCCAGTGGGATGTGGTGCTGGACTCGGGGTGGGGCCTGGGATCCGCCCCTCGGTGACCCCTGCCATCTCCTCCGCACCCCAACAGGTCTCACAGAGCCTGTGCTCATCCGTCTGGATGTGGACGCCAAGCTCAATGAGCAGCTCAAGGTGAGGCAGTGTCGGGCCTCTTCCCCGGACTAGTGGCCAGGTGGGCGCCGCCAGCCCGTAGCCAGAAACTCACGTCCGTCCCTCTCCCTGCAGACCTCCTTCCTCCTTGTTCGTGAGGACACCAAGGCTGCTGTGCTTCTCTACCTACTGCGTAATGTCGTTCGGCCCCAGGACCAGACGGTGGTGTTTGTAGCCACAAAGCACCACGCAGAGTACCTCTCGGAGGTGAGCCGGGGCTCTGTGGGATGGAGGGACCCCATTGGGTCTCAAACCAGTTTCATCCTGAGTCCGGAGCTGCACTTACAAAGGGAGCCACCAGAGGGCGGCAACAGAGCAGCCATGAGTCTGGGTGGGGCTTTTGTGAAGGGCCATTGCACACACTGACGTCTCAGACACACAGTGAACTGTCAGTGCCAGTTACGTGGGCGCATCTACTGTCAGCATGTCCCAGCTGGTCTCTGTCTGTCTGCCTTTCTGTCCAGATCATCTGCAGCAACTCCCAGTGGACTTGGATTTTTGGGGGTGGATTTCCAATGTGTGATGTGCCTCGCATCTAGGCACGATACTCACATGGTAGTGGTGTGATGTGCCCTTGACCTTTTCTGTGAATTCACACCTGTGTGACCCTCAGCTCGTCGACGCAAGTGTGGGGAGTCCCAGCCGCGTGGAAGGCTGGGGGAGGGGCTGACCAGCCGCCGTCTCACACCCCAGCAGCCACACCTGGGCACTGCTGAGGATACGGGTGGCTGGGTCTTGCTTACCCGACATGTAAACGGCGCCTTCCTCCCCCGAGCGTCTGAGACCAAAATAGTAACACAGAGAGTGGTTGATGCCCTGACAGGCTTCCTGTGTGTCAGGCTCAGTCCTCAATGGTACATTAACCCCCTTTGTTCTGGGAGGCACAGAAAGACTGAATAATTTGCCCGTGGTCACGCAGATCCTTAAGGCAGCCCTCTTTATGTATTGTACCCTTTGATGCTCCAACGGCCTTGCAGAGCTGGGCAGTGATAGGAGTTCCATTTATGCTGTGTCAGGCCAGCCAGCAGGGTTGGGGTTCAAACCCACCATGTGGGGTGCCCCAGCTTCGGCCCGGCCTCCAGCACTCACTCATTCCTGCTAGGCTCCTCTCACCTCCCTGCCTTTGCTCCGAGCAGTTGCTGACGGCCCAGGGTGTGACCTGCGCCCACATCTACAGTGCTCTGGACCAGACGGCCCGCAAGATCAACCTGGCGAAGTTCACACACAACAAATGTTCCACCCTCATCGTGACCGACCTGGCCGCCCGGGGCCTGGACATCCCCCTGCTGGACAACGTCATCAACTATAGCTTCCCCGCCAAGGGCAAGCTCTTCCTGCATCGTGTGGGTGAGGAACCTGGCTGCACTGGCGGGCGAAGGATGGGCATGGTGCCATGCTGGCAGCTGAGAATTTGGGGAAACTGAGGCCTTAAGCGATGCTTACTGGGTGGATCCTGACAGGTAGCCCCCAGCTCTTGGAGTTTCCTTTCTTTTGGTGTTGGGGGACCCTAGGGCGTTGCTCTGCCACAGACCTCACTGAGTTGTATACTATGTTCACAAACGTAGAGCGATTAAGATATGCGTGGGGCAGAAGATGGGCACAGGGTTTCTTGGGTGTGTTCTGTGTGTGACTGAGTGTGGTTGGCTTCATATGCACCTCTGTCAGGCAGAGGAGGGCAGTGGTGTGAGGACAGCTGCTGGGGGTCTGTCACTGCCCTGTCAGGTTCACAGGAGACCCCAGCTGTGTCTCCCACTGTGAGTCCCAGATAGGTCCATGCTGGTGGCCGCCTGCTGTCTCCCCATTGCCTTCCGTACAGCTGGCTCCTCATCTTGGGGGTTTCCAGAACCCTCAGGGGAATTCCTCAGGTGCCATATGACAGACCACTCCCACTGAAACCTGCAAATGAGGAGCTGTGGTGTTTGCCTAAGACATGAAAGAAAGCTTGGCATGGTGGCCAGTGTCTGTGGTCACAGCACTCAGGATGCAGAAACAGGAGGATCAGGAGTTCAAGGCCAGCCTGGGCTACGTAGACCTTGTCACAAACAACAAACCCAGCTGAAATGTGACACTTAAAATTTACTCAACATAATGTTGGGGCCATGTTGGGTTACTTTCCAACATGCTGCTTTTCAAGTCACAACATAGCATTACAGATGTTGTCATTTGCTCTGACGTCACTCTTGGTGGGTGGCACGTCTTCACTGAAGGGCTGGGTAGTGAGCACTTTTATTTTGATGCACTATACCGTCTCTGCTGTAGCTATTTAATCTACAGCCTCACAAGGAAAGTTCCCATGGGGAGTATGTAAATGAGCGGGCGTGGCTGTGTGCCAGTAAAACTTTATTGTACAAACAAGTGGTGGGCCAGGTGCTCACCCTTTCTTTCCTCAGCTCGGTAATCCCCACCTGGTAGTCATCAGCCTGGTGACCAGTCTGTCCTGTCCTTTAGGAAGTTCTGGCCCAAACCTCTTTTTGTGGGGATTTGCAGTCTTGAATACTCCTTGGGGGAGAGTCCTCTCAAAGTGCGAGTGCCAGGGACTTTTAAGTACTGGTCACGAGTGGTGCTTGCCCTGCTTTCACTCCCTTGGGCTCTGTACCAGCCTGTGCCCGCCCCTGGCCGCCCGCCCTGTATGGGGGACAGCAGTTCAGGAAAGGCCTTGGCCTAGCTCTAGCCCTTGGGGAGTTGGGGTCCCTCTGCTGAAACTCGACCCTCCCCTCCCCTGCAGGCCGTGTGGCGCGAGCAGGCCGAAGTGGCACGGCCTATTCTTTGGTGGCCCCAGATGAGGTTCCCTACCTGCTTGACCTGCACCTGTTCCTGGGCCGCTCCGTCACCCTCGCCCGGCCTCACGAGGAGCCCTCAGGTGAGGGGAGGCGGGACAGGGCTCAGGTCCCCCTGGAGTTCAGAAGCAGGCTGGGTGCAGTGGTCTGGCTTTGGGAGGTGGCTGCTGGGTCTGACCCTAGGAGATCCTGCCCACCATGTCCTGGGAGGGTGGCCTTGGGCGCTGGGACTGCTCTTGGGCTCTTGTTGCCAGAGTCGGGGTCTGTCTATATTCCTGTGCATCCCAGGGACTAATTGAACATGCCACTCTAAATGTCTCTCTCATCCGTCACTGTTGTCCTGGGGTTCATAGGCCATGAGGGCTAGGCATAGGCTGACTCCTCAGTGTGCCCTGTGGCTGGCAGGTGCAGGTGGCCAGGACGGCGTGCTGGGTCGGGTGCCACAGAGTGTGGTGGACGATGAGGACAGCGGCCTGCAGACTGCCCTGGAGGCCTCCCTGGAACTTCGGGGCCTGCACCGTGTGGCCGACAACGCTCAGCAGCAGTACGTGCGCTCACGTCCAGCGCCCTCACCCGAGTCCATCAAGAGAGCCAAGGAGCTGGACCTGGCAGGGCTGGGCTTGCACCCACTCTTCAGTGAGATTCTGCAGGGTGGAGTAGGTGAGGGTGGGTTGGCCCTCCACATCCCACCCTGGCCTCACACACGTCCTTGCCCTCCAGGCTCCCGATTTGAGGAGGGGGAACTGCAGCGCCTGAGGCTGGTGGACAGCATCAAGAACTACCGCACCCGCACAGTGAGTGGACAGACAGTGGCTGGAGTGCCAGCCACACAGCGGGGGGGTTTCCTTCTGAGCTCGCAGCTTCTTTTTTTTTTTTTTTTGGTTTCTCAAGACAGGGTCTCTCTGTGTAGCATTGCGCCTCTCCTGGAGCTCACTTGGTAGCCCAGGCTGGCCTCGAACTCACAGAGATCCGCCTGCCTCTGCCTCCCGAGTGCTGGGATTAAAGGCGTGCGCCAACAACGCCCGGCGCTCGCAGCTTCTTAACATGTCACACTGGCTCTGTCGGCCACTCATAGATCCCCCTTGTTCTGGAGCATTCCTGTGAGCCACAGCAGGTCCGGGGATCACCACTCAGAGATAGATTGAATCTCCTTAAGGGAGTGGTGTGTTTTCTGCCTTTCAGAGGCCCACAAGAGCCGTTCATCCTCAGCCTTGACCCCCCCAACCTGTTCACTCCGGGGTGCCCATGGGTGGGCACGTGCTGTGGGGTTCATGTACAGAGGCCAGGAGAGCCCAGCCAGGTGGCCAGTAGCAAAAACAGCTGGTGGGTGACCCAGAGGAATCAGTGGTTTCAAAGCCAGGTGCACTCAGTGCGAGCGAGGTCTGGGTTCTGGCTTTTCCTAGCTGTGTGGCCTTGGGCAGTACTGGTATCAAGGGTCCCACCTCCCAGGGTGAAGACTTGAGGAGTACCCATACAGGTCTCAGCCGGCGTGGCGTGGGGCTGGGATGGGTGGGTGGTAGGCAATGAACTTGGCATCCCTTTTACAGACCATCTTTGAGATCAATGCCTCGAGCCGGGACCCAAGCAGCCAGATGATGCGTGCCAAGCGGCAGAGGGACCGGAAGGCTATCGCCAGCTTCCAGCAGGGACGGCAAGTGAGGCAGGAGGACCCAGCTGACGCAGTCCCCCAGAAGGAGCCGCCTCAGAAGGAAGAGGAAGACGAGGACATGGCTGACAGTGTGGAGGTGTGGGCTGCAGGGGCAGCTGGAGCTGAGGGAGAGACAGCCAGGTCCCAGCAGCCCTTGGGGCAGTCAGTGGTGCAGCCCCATGTCCCCATCTCTCCTGTCTGGAAGTGGGGCACAGCCTCAGCTTATAGTCTGCAGGAGAGGGGTGTGGAGACTAAAGCAGAACAGCCACAAGGTCAAAGCTAGCCTAGGCTACAGAGTGACACTGTCTCAGGCTAGCCTAGGCTACAGTGATAACCAAAGGAAGGGCTGCGGAGCTGGCTCAGCATGCCTATGCTGCGTCAGCTCTGTCAGCGCACGCCTTTAATCCCAGCACTCAGGAGGTGGAGGCAGGTGGATCTCTGTGAGTTCAGGGCCAGCCTGTAAATAGCAGCTCTACATACTGAGACCCTGTCTCAAAAAAACAAAAAAAGAGCCCTTACTGCTCTTGCAGGGGATTGGAGTTCAGGTGCCAACACCCACATTAAGTGGCTCACAATTGTCTGTAACTCCCGTTCCAAGGAATCTAGCACCCTCTTACACACACACACACACACACACACACACACACACACACACACACACACGAAAAATAATACGAAAATCTGGAAAAAAGGAAGACAGACAAACAGAGTTCCTTCCCAGATGTTGTGGCCTGGACTCTGGCTAAGCAGTACAGCCTGAGGTCCTGGTGGAAGAGAAGCCCCAGCAAGTGGGGCTGGAGGATGTTGGAGTATCCCGCTCACAAGGCAGTGGCCTCCTCCTACACGTCCACTCCATCTCTCCTGTCTCACCGAGGCACAGAGGGCCTTAGTCTGAAGGCCCAGCCACAGATCCCTGTGTGCATCCTGTTGTACAGAAGCAGCCAGAGCCGGGTAGGGTCAGGGCTGGTACTGGAGCATGGTATCATTGCTAGCATCCATCCTGCGCCTTCTGCCTGTCCTGCTCCCCAAAGCAGGGGCTGTTGTGTGTGCAGATGAAGACCCAGGGTCTTGCAGGAGAGTTTTTCTGGCCGATAAAAGGGGAAGCCCTGGTCCCTTGGTTCTAGTGGGGCTCCCCGAGGCCACAAGGATGACACTGGGCTCCTGTTTGCCAGGATGTCTTCACAGAGGTTGTGGGCCAGAAGCGGCCAAAGCCAGGACCCAACCAAGGAGCCAAGAGGCGGAGGGAGGAGGCCCGTCAGCGAGACCAGGAGTTTTACGTCCCCTACCGGCCCAAGGATTTCGACAGTGAACGGGGGTGAGTGTGAGCTTGTGGTCTAGCATTAGGTGCATAAAGAGGGTCTGGGCCCCATTAAATCTCCCACTTGAATCTGCAGGCTGAGTGTCAGTGGGACTGGAGGGGCCTTTGAGCAGCAGGTGGCTGGTGCCGTCCTTGACCTGATGGGGGATGAAGCGCAGAACATGAGCCGAGGTCGGCAGCAGCTCAGGTGGTAAGTGGTCAGGAAGTGCCAGGCAGTCCCTGTGTCCTTGGGTGTGGCCTTGGATGTCCCCATTTGGCTGCCCAGAGCGGGGTGGTGACTCCTTGCCTGCCCAACTCCCTGGTTCGCTGTGCCCAGGAGGAGTCTGATGCAGCTTCCCAAACTGAGGTCTGGGAAGTGGTATGTTAATCAAACCCCAAGTCCCCAAACCCCACTCTCCTTTTGAGACCTGGACTGTCCTGGAAAGGTGGTGAGGTGGTCGAGGAACTTTGAGTGTTCCGTGCAGGCAAGCGTGACTGGCTTTCTTCTTTAATCCTCTACTGACTACATGTGAGGGGCCGGTAAGGGAACAGGTTCCCCGCAGTAAGACTCCATCTCCCTCTCCCTCAGGGATCGGAAGAAAAAGCGGTTTGTGGGGCAGTCAGGCCAGGAGGACAAGAAGAAGATCAAGACAGAGAGTGGCCGGTTTATCAGCAGCTCCTACAAGCGAGACCTGTATCCTGAGGGGCAGACAGGGCTTCGGAGGGGCCAAGGGACTGTGGGGCAACTTCCAACTGCTGCTCCTATAGGAGGGCTTCATCTGGGGGCGGGGCAACTTCTAACTGCTGCTCCTATAGGAGGGCTTCATCTGGAGGCGGGGCGGCTTCCAGCTGCTGCTCCTATAGGAGGGCTTCATCGCGGGGCGGGGCGGGGCTGGGCAGCTTCCCTAGCTGCCCTTTCTAAGAGGCCTGCACCCACTTGGGTGCTACAGGTCGCTTCCTTAATGAGGTCCTCAGCTACCAGAAGTGGAAGCAGAAGCAGAAAATCGATGACCGGGACTCTGAGGAAGAAGGGCCCTCCAACCAGCGAGGGCCGGGGCCCCGCAGAGGTGGAAAGCGAGGGCGGAGTCAAGGTGGGCAGGGCAGGTGATGTGGTCTGAATAGAGGTGCAGAGGTGAACATGGTAATGGCTAGGACACGCAGACTGCCCATGTACCCCCATGAGCAAAGCCCCGCCCCTGTCGTGTGGTAACTTGCCCTGACCTCTATGTCACAGCCCACCCAGCAGACCAGGGGTGGATGGATGATGGTTCCCCGTGTGCACATGTGCACACCTAGAGAGGTGGAAGCTGGTGCTTGACCGCTTCCTACCTACCTGGAGTACCAGTCTCCACAGGGGTTGGGACGGGATCTCTGTGGTGGCCACACTGGGCTGTGATACCTGGGCAGTTGACACTGAAAATGTGGCCTGGCGGAGGTGCAGGTCACTTGGTGTTTGGCCTCTCTGATTCAGCCAGTGGGATTGGAGCCTGGCTCAAGCTCTGTGGGTCAAAATCTGAGCTCCCCAAATCTCTGTGCTGACAGGTGCGTCCCTGCCCCGAGCGCCCAGTGCCCCCACAGGCCGCATGCGCTCAGAACTCAAGACCAAGGAACAGATCCTGAAGCAGCGGCGTCAAGCCCAGAAGCAGCGCTTCCTACAGCGTGGGGGCCTGAAGCAGCTTTCAGCACGCAACCGCCGCCGAGCTCAAGAACTGCGCCAGGGCGCCTTTGGCCGGGGTGCCCCTTCGAGAAAGGGCAAGATGAGGAAGAGGATGTAAGGAGCCAGACTCGGCCCTGGGGCTTCCTGGTAGCCATGGTGTGGACATAGGGACATGTTCTCACGTGCTGTTGGCAGAGTCCCCTACAGGAGCCAGTGTCTATGAGGAGCAGTGCTGTATGGCCACAGAAAGCAGAGGGTGCTTTTGATGGGACATTGGGTAGGGTCTTGAAGGATGCATAGGAGTCCACCAGCAAAGCCAGGCAAACCAAGCCCTGAGCCTATTGCTCAGCTGCTGCTGCTTCCCTGAATTCAGGGTTCAGAAGTCGGGACCATGTGGATGTGGGCCCTGGCTGTCTCCGACCCAGCTTTGGGTTTTAATGTAATAAACTTTTGTGGAACACCGCTAATAGCTAATGGCTAATAACCAGGAGTGTGGTTTACTTGGAGTGTTGGGAGGGAGAGTTGCAGGTCTCAGCTGTCACGGTGACTGAGAGCACGTGGCCATGCCTGTGTCCCACCTGGCCACTGAGGTGCAGTGGCCTCCGCTGTCTACTGAGATGAGAAAAATGAGAGTCTGGATCCGGTTGCTCGAGGCAGCTCGGGGCCACTGCAGGGTGGAGGCAGGCACTGAGGGTGGTACTGCCCTTCCGCATGTGGAGGTGAGAACCGGCCTGTGTCATCTTCATGTCCTCCACCCCCCTGGTGGCTTATCCCACCTCTTGCTTGAGATTCTGGGAAGGTCAAGCATCCCCCAGCAGCTGGACCCCAGCACAGGCCAGACACATACTGGGGACTACCCTTTTGGGCCCCAAAGAGCTGATGCCACCAGCAGTCACCTCCACTTCACTTAGCAAGTGCCCATCTTGGAGTACACCAGCCCTGTCTAAGCTTGTCTGATGCCCCCAGCCTGCTGCAAGGGAGGCCAGTCTACTTAGTTGAGTGTCTTGTGGAACTCTCAAAATGGCATGGGCTGGCACAGCTCCATCTTGCCTGGGGGGAAGCATATTCAGAGAGCCGTCGCGTTGAGCCTGCACACCAAGAAGTGTGGGACTTGCTCCCCCAGGTCCCCTTTGCTGCTCACGTGGCCGGACTAGGAGGCAGTGGCTGCGGGCTCAGCCTGGGCAAGGCTGGCCAGTGTGGCGGAGAGATCCATGATAAACAGCTTCACCTGGGGGCAGGGGTGACAAGGCGGGCTCACATCTTCTCCCCGTCCCACACTGCTGAGGGCACTAGTGGGCCTGGATACTCCACTGGAGAGGCCCTGATGGCGTCCAGCACAGCCTCTCAAAAGTTTGTTCTGTTTGTTGTCAAGTACAGCTCAAACTTGTTCTCTAACTCAGGGCAATCCTCCTGCCTCAGTCTCCTGAGTGTTGGGAATACAGGTGCATGCCACTTAATTGTTTGTTTGTTTTTGTTTTTGTGAGACAGGGTTTTCTGTGTAGCCCTGGCTGTCCTGGAACTCGCTCTGTAGACCAGGCTGGCCTCAAACTCACAGATCTATCTGCCTCTGCCTCCTGAGTGCTAGGATTAGAGACATGAACCACCATGCCCAGCCACCAAATGATGTGTAGCAACTTTGCCGATTTACAGCTGGCTACCTGCCAACCCCAGTGTCCCACCCACATCAGGTGACATTTCTCTTGGATCAGGCTTGTGTACTGGTTTCTAACCTCATCTCCATGGCGTCCTTTATCTTGTGCTAATTGTTCATTTACATGAACTGAACAGACACTCATAGGCCCACTGGCGTGAACTGAGGGCAAGCTCACAGCAGCCTGTGGGACCCTCTTCCTGTCCATCACCTGGGTAAATGTTGAGGACCCAGCACCAAAGAAGGAAAAAGCAGACTAGCCATGCCTAGTCATGGCAGTGACAGTGAGGCCTGGTGACAGTTCATCCTGCTCTGGGCAGCCTGATTCCTGGCCTGGAGAGCGGGCAGGAGAGGCCCAGCATCCTCCTCCGAACCTTCCTCATAGGAGCAGAGGCACACTGAGGAGGCACATCTGTAATCCCAGCACTCAGGAGATGGAGGCCGGACAGTGAGGTGTTCAAGGTCATCTGCTACATAGTGAGTCTGGGGTAAACCTGGGCTCTATGAGACTCTTCCAAAGGTGGCCTGGTTCACATGACCCTAGGACCCTCCTGGATTTGGCACATGTATCACAAGAGTCAGGGCAGCTCATGGGCAAACAGTGGCCTCAGTGACTCTAACCAAACCTGCAAAGGGCACACAGATCCACTTGCAATGGTGGTGGTTACAGTCCTGGCAGCTGGGTGTAGCTTCCTGGCCCCATAGTAGGTCACTAGAAGGAACCCACACCTATAAAGGATTCTTAACCCCGAGGTGTCCCAAGAGTGGGGTTTCCTCACCTCCTCTAGCTGCCCCTCGGTGTCCTCCACATCCAGGGTTAGGGGCTGACTCTGGCGCAGGCGCACAAGCTGGTACAGGTTGAGCACAGACATCCGAGTGCGTCCCAGGAGCAGCGTCTTGGCCGCTGCAGTGTTCTGGATTTGAGTCCACTTGGATTCCTGCAGAACGTACACCCAGATCGCCATTGAGTCAGGACCTGGCCCTGGGGTCTGGGAGGCCCCACCACCCAACGGGTGCACCCAGGTGTTCTGCTGGGCGGGAACAAGCACTGTCTCTGGTACTGTCTCTTGGCAATGTGGTGCTCCAGCCCTTTGGTTAGCACAGAGGGTGGGTCCTCGCACCCATTGCAGCTTGCGCTCGCGGGCCGCCTCCAACTGCTCTCGCAGCTGCGCACGCTGCTGGCCCAGACGCAGCAGCTCATCCTGCTTCGCTTCCCGAAGACGATGCAGCTGAGCACGGGTCTCGTCCAGCTCCACCTGTCGCTTGCTCTCTGCCAGCTTCAATGCCGCCTGTGTGTCAACCAGGCCGTCGAAGCGCGCCACCAGTTCGGGAACCTCCTGAAACTGGAGAGGGGGGACTCACATGGCCTGCAATCCCCCTGCCCTCCCCACCTGACTAGTCAACACACCTTGGGAGCGTCCTCAGTTCAGATATGCCTTGGGACACCTCACGCCCTGAAGCGAGCATAGCAGGAGCCGCTGGATGGGGACTCCAGTGAGCCCTGTTCATGCCCCTCTCGCCTCCATGATCAAACTAGCTAGCCGGGCGGTGGTGGCGCACGCCTTTAATTCCAGCACTCGGGAGGCAGAGGCAGGTGGATCTCTGTGAGTTCGAGGCCAGCCTGGTCTACGGAGTGAGTTCTAGGACAGCCAGGGCTATACAGAGAAACACTGTTGGTGTGTGTGTGTGTGTGTGTGTGTGTGTGTGTGTGTGTGTGTAGTGTGTAGTGTGTGTGTGTGTGTGTGTGTGTGTGTGTGTGTGTGTAGAGTTGAAGGGTGGCTTTGGCTATGTAGGGAGTGCAAGACTAGCCTGGGCTGCAGTATTCTCATGTCTCAACAAACCAACCAAATACACACACACACACACACACACACAAACTTCTCCCTAAAACCCAGCCTTCCACAAATAATAAAATTTATTATCTGTCCCCTCTGTCTTTCTCTGTATCTCTGTCTCTGTCTCTTTCTCTCTCTGTCTTTCTCTGTCTCTCTGTCTCTGTCTCTGTCTCTCTCTCTCTCTCTCTCTCTCTCTCTCTCTCTCTCACACACACACACACACACACACACACATACACTTGCTTAACTGTGTAACCTTGAGTGTCAATGAACTTCCTGCAACTGTTTTTTGACCTGTAAAATGGGGTTGACAATAACAGGACCCACTTGATCGGACTTAGGGGATGACTGGAGAACAAAGTGCGTCCCTGGTATACAGTGAGCACTCAGTAAGTGCTGTCTCTTGTATACAGTCAGTGCTGATTACTGCACTGGAACAAAGTGGTCCCCGGGCCCCGGCGCCTCTCACGTCGGGCAGCTGCTCCAGCACGCGCTCCAGCAGGTGCGCACAGGGCTCCAGGCGCCGCAGCCTGCGCCGCAGCCGCGCGCGCTCCCGCCGCAGCTCCTCCAGCTGTGCGCGCAGCCGCTGCGCCTCTGCCTCCTGGTGTCGCACTCCGTGCCCCTCCTCCGCTGCTCTCCTCTGCGCGCGGCCCCGCCGGGCCTCGGCGTCCTAGGCGGAGGATGGAGATCAGAGAGCCTCAGGACTCCACCAAGCCGCGACACTGGCACTCTAAGCCACGCGCGTCGCGGAGGTTGTGTTCATCCACGAGCTGTGATTCGGGGTCCTCGCTCCCCCGCCACCCTCTGGAAATCTGATCTCCCCACTCCAGGCGGCTTTCCTAGGTGGGGGCCACTTTAGAGTGGCAAGCAGGAGCCCCTGCGACCCGCCTCCGGCCCTCAGCATCCACTGACCTGTAGGAATCTGTCAAAGCGGATGAAGGACTCTTTCAGCGCCTGCTCTTTCTGCTCCAGCTGCGCCCAGCGCTGGCTCAGGGTGGCCATCGTGCTGCGGAACTCCTTGGCGAGGGGTGCAATTAGAGGTGTGTGCGTGTCAGGTCACCTAACGCTCCCAGCTGCAGCGGCTCCCTGGCTCACACGCTACACCCTCCCGTGGTACCTGAATGCTAACTCCCAACCTCTTCACACCTCCTCTCCTCCAGACACTCCATGTTCCAGCCACCTGACCCTCTGAACTTTTTCTTAAAAATATTTTTGTGTTTTACATTGTGTGTGTATTTAGGGGAGGGGTGTGTGCATGTGAGTGCAGTGCCTGCAGAGGCCAGAAGGGGGTGTCAGAGTTGCAGGCTGCTGTGAGCCCCCTGATGTGGTTGCGGGAACCTGAACTCACTCAGATCCTCTGTTAGAGCAGCCAGAGCCAGCTGCTGAGCCATCTCTCCACTTCATGACCCTCTGAGCTTTGTCCTTGAATTTGTGTGTGTGTGTGTGTGTGTGTTTAATGTCCTCCTTTCCTGTTTCTTTTTCCTTTCTTCCTTTGCTGCATTATCTGGCTTGCCCTCCTTCAGTCTCTAAGTCCTCCCTCACTTCCTCCAGGAAGCCCTGCTTGTCCACTCTCTCCGGGGAGTAGAGGTTCCCTCCAGAATCCTACAGTCCTTCCCCAGTGCCTTCCGGCACAGCAACCCCCACCTAGACACCTATTTTCCTCTCCAGACTGTGAAACTCCGGAGGGCAAGGGCCAGTGCAGAGCACAGCACATAATAGGTGCTCAGTGCACACACATGCATTTGTACCAAGTGCTCTCACTAGATCTTTCTTTGATAGATAAGGACATCAGGGCTCAGAGTAAACTCACCCCTGATGGTGTAACCCCCCATTGGGCGCCACCTGTGTCTGGGGAACCCCCAAGTTTCAGCAACTGAGGCTCTCACCTCCTTCTGGGCCTGTAGACCCTGGTCCGCAGCCGCTAGCTCTTGCTTCTTCTCCAGGAGACGCAGCAGGGGTGGAAAGTGGTCTGCATCCTGCTCCAGTGGCTTCCTGGAGGGACCCAAAGGGAAGGAGGTTACAAGGAGAGCTGGGGCTCCAGACTTCCCCAGGGGTGCCTGGAATGGCCCCACTCACCACGTGCTGAGTTAGTTTTTGTTTTCAAAGGTCTCATGAAGGCCAGTTAGCCTTGAACTAACTTTGTAGCTTAATGATGGCCTTGAACTCTTGATCCTCAAGCCTCTACCTCTTGAGTGTTAGCATGACGGACATGAGGCTGGCACACCTACTAGCTACTGGGTCTTTGATTTGTTTACAAGTTTGCTGAGCACTTATTCTACACCAGGCAGTGTACGTAGCCACGGCGGTTACAGCCATCAAGAAGACAGACAGAGCCGGTGGTGGTGGTGGCAGCGGCGGCGGCGCACGCCTTTAATCCCAGCACTCGGGAGGCAGAGGCAGGAGGATCTCTGTGAGTTCTAGGCCAGCCCGGTCTACAGAGCGGGATCCAGGACAGGCACCAAAACAACACAGAGAAACCCTGTCTCGAAAACCAAACAGAAGGAGGAGGAGGAGGAGGAGGAGGAGGAGACAGACAGACACCTGTGTTTCTGGAAGCTGTACTCCACCGAGGACTACAGACAGCCAACATGGATAATAATAGCAAACACTGCTCAGGCATGGTGGACCCTGTGGTGTAGACCAGAGACAGTTTTCAATTGGACTCAGGGAGTCTCTCTGCGCAAAAGGCATTGGGACAGAGCCCTAGGGAAGGAGTTGTTCTGACAACTGCAGGAAACAGAGTCCAGGCCAAGGGAACAGCCAAGAAAGACCCAGGCTTCCAGCAAAACACTTGGGTATGCTGAAGGAGCCATCAAGTCAAGAGTGACTGGAGAGAGGAGGTGACAGGTGGAAACTAAAATCAGAGCTATCTAAGGAAAGGAAACGTTGGCAATGACCCTTAGTAAGGGGTCTTAGTAAGATGGGAGCCATGGGCAAGTTTTGAGTGGAGCAGGAAACGCTCATGGCTGCTGTGAGGAGCTGGGGACCATGGGTGCTCAGTGGTGGGACTTGAGGACTCCAGAAAGAATGTCATTCTGATCAGGGTGGACAGGGTGCGGAGGTGAGGATGGACCCATTCTGGGTACAGTTTGACAGCAGAGCTGATGGACTGGGGCGGGGCGAGAGAGGAATAAAGGTGATCTCTGTAGCTGGGAGGATGTCACTTTGAGGGATGACGATAGCCTGAGCAGGTGGGGTGGTAGAGACGGGTCCCTGCTCTAACCACACAGAGTGGAGGCACTCCTCTGTGGGGAGTGGTCCAAGGGAGGCTGAGTGTGGGAGCCTGGCTCTCCCAGGAGGATGGGAGGGAATCAGAGAGAGTCTGACTTCTCCCTCAACAAGGCTTGCCCAGCTTTGCCTCAGAAGCATCTACTCCTAATTTTACAAGTACCAAGACTGTCGGGGCAGGAGGGGGGTCCCCACTGTCCCCAAATAATGCATTACAGAACCGACGTCCTTAAAAATGCAGCTTCTCCATTGCCCAGCAGCTCACAGGAAAATTCCTTTCCACCTTGGTTCACCGATTTCATCTCCGTGAGATACGGGCCAAGGCTAGGGCAGGAGCAGGCTAGCTATCCCACCCCAAGCTGGCTACTGGCCAGCTCGGCTCTAACGAGACCTTGGGGGAGATGTGTCTGAGTTACAGATTCTATTAGGTAGGGCCTTTGCACCCCACCCCAAGACGGCCGGAAGGCCACAGGGACTTCAGGAGAAGGGATGGGCTCTCTGTTTACTCCCCCCTCCTTCTCACCCCGTCCACCCCCCTCATGGCACCACTCACGTAGGCACTCTCTCTTGGAAGGCCAGTCGGAAATACTCCTCCCATGCCACTGCCATTGGCCTACAGGTGTCTCCGGGCCACCTTAGCACAAGCCGAGGGGCTTGGACGGAGAGTGCTGCCCCTGCCTGGAACTCCCAGAAACCCAAGCCTGAGCGAGCCCTGGTTGCCTGGGCAGCCAACAGCGCAACACTCTGTTGCCAGGCTGCAGCCTAGGGCCCACCCCTGATAGGGACAGGCAACAACCAGGAAGGGAGGGGATGGCTATCCCCTATCTAAATTTGGATGCAGTGGACAGGACACGGGTCTTGGGTCAATATTTCCTTTTCTGGGAGGCCCTTGTCTTGGCTGGGTGGAGTTGGGCATCACTTTGCAACAGTATGCTCCTTCAGGCACACCAGAGACTAATCAGGGCTGGACTGGGGCTCAGTGCTACAGCTTTCACTTGGCATATGCAAGGCCCCAGCACTGTGCCCCCACAAAAGAGTAATTATTGAGTGCCTACTGTTTGCTCGGCCCTGGGTATTGTCAGTCACCCTGGGGAAAACTGCTGAGGAGGGGCTCCAACCCTGTGGGTCTCCGTGCCCATGCTGGTGATGGGGCTAGACTGCCCATGCCTCACGGAGCCCCAGGCTGGTTTGGGGAACGCCGCTGCTCTGAAGAGGTGCTGCTGTGGGAAGAAGGGACTGGTGATTTGCACTTGAAGGGTGGAGGAGGGAGAAGCTGTCACAGTTTGAGTACTCTGATCAAACAGGATGCCCTCCATTGTATAGTGCAACATTTAAGCCCAGTCACTGGGACTAGGGGAAACGACTCAGTGAAAGACGTCCACAGCATATTCAACTGGAAGCAGCCGAGCAGTGACTGGTCACCTGCTTCAGACTATTCGAATCCCTCCCTCCTCTCTCCTTCCCTCCTCCCTCCCTTTCTTCTGTACTTCCTTGAGACAAGGTCTCACTTTGTAGCCCAGGTTGGCCTTGAACTCACAGAAATCATCCTGCCTCGTCCTCCAAAGTGCTGGGATTATAGACACGAGTCACCTGTTTTTTGAAAATCTCAATTTCTATTTATTTATTTACTGTTTGTTTGTTTGTTTGTTTGTTTGTTTGTTTTTCAAGTTAGTTTCTTTAAGACAGGTTCTCACTCTGTACCAAGTATGTACATACTTAACTATGTAGCCAAGGCTGGTCTCTAACCCATGATGATTCTGCTGCATTAGCTTCCTGTAATTTCCCCTTTCAAATGAGTATATTTCCTTTGTTTGCCTTTAAACATTGTTTTTATTGCCAGGCATGGTGGCTCATGCCTTTAATCCCAGCACTCGGGAGGCAGAGGCAGGGGGATCTCTGTGAGTTCAACGCTAGCCTGTCTACGAAACGAGTTCCAGGACAGCCAGAATTACACAGAGAAACTTTCTTGAAAAAAAATTGTTTTGTGTGTGTTTGTGTGTGTATGTATGTGTATATGTGTGTGTGTGTTTGAAAGTGCATGTGTGTGTGTGTGTGTGTGTGTGTGTGTGTGTGTACAACTTGTGAGACTTGTTTCTCTCCTTAACCTCATGGGACCTGGGGATTGACCTCTTTCCTCCGTCTCCCAAGTGCTGGGATTACAGGTGTGCCGCCTAGATTTACGTCAGTTTGACACAAGCTAGAGTCATCTGAGAGGAGGGAACCTCACTTGCTGTGAGTAAGCCTGTAGAGCATTTCCTTAATTAGTGATTGATGATGGCCCAGTAAACTGTGGGTGGTGCCGTCCCTGGGCTGGTGGTCCTGAGTTCTACAAGAAAGCAGGCTGAGCAAGCCATGAGGAGCAAGCCAGTGAGCAGCACCCCTCCATGGCCTCTGCATCAGCTCCTGCCTCCGGGTCCCTGCCCTGCTTGAGTTCCTGCCCCCACTGCTTTTGATGTTATGGAACTGTGAGTGAAACAAACCCTTTCCTCCCCAAGTTGCTTTTGGTCATGGTGTTTCATCACAGCAATAGTAACTCTAAGACCGCTATCCTGCTCAATCTGATTGGTTTATTTATTACGTTAAGGCCTCACTGTGTAGCCCAGGCAGACCTCAGATTCACAATCCCTCCTCCTCAGCCCCTCCAGCATCGGGATTCCAGCCCTGTGCCAACCTGTGCTTACTTGTAATGCCTACATCGCTTGAAACGACTCCTAAGGAATTTTGTTAGGGGATATTTTTTAAAAAGAGATCTAAAATAGCCCACATTTTCCCTTTGAGCATTTTGCATTAAATTACGAACATCATCTTTCCGTGTAACCTGATGCGAAGCTTCAGCAAGAAACATGATCTCATTTTTCTTAATTAAAAAAAAATGGAGGTGTAATTTCTACCTCCTGAAATTCACCCCCTTTTTTTTTTTCACACACGTTTCCATGGTCTGTGGCAAATGTGTAAAGCTGTGTAGCCACCACAAGTAAGACAAAACCCAGGAGACTCTGGGCCCATTTGTAATCTGCCTGGGGTACATTCCAGCCTCCAAACCATCCAGTTTGGTACACATCTGTAATCCCAGCACTCAGGAGGTGAGGCAGAAGGATGGAGTGTTCAAAGCCAGCCTGGGCTACGTGTCAAGGTCCTGTCTAAAACAAAAACAAAACAAAACAAAACACCCAGGCTATGCTGAGCCACAATGCAGGTTCAAGGCCAGCCTGGGGAATCTACTGAGATCTGTCTCAAAAGGAAAAGTAATAAAAAATGGGACTCAGTAGAGTACTTACTTAGTATGAGAGAGAGAAAAGAGAGAGAGAGCTGGGCAGTGGTGGCACATGCCTTTAATCCCAGCACTCGGGAGGCAGAGGCAGGCAGATCTCTGTGAGTTCGAGGCCAGCCTGGGCTACAGAGTGAGTTCCAGGAAAGGCGCAAAGCTACACAGAGAAACCCTGTCTCAAAAAACAAAAACAAAAACAAAAAGGAAGAGAGAGAGAGAGAGAGAGAGAGAGAGAGAGAGAGAGAGAGAGAGAGAGAGAGAAGCAAGCCTTTATAATTTTGCCTTTTCCAGAATGTCAAAATGGGTATAGCGTTTGGGGTAGAGGGCTTAGCCAGTATTCACGAGACCCTGGGTTCCATCCCCAGTGTGAGGATGGAGGAGTACTGTGATAAGTGATGTGCCGCCTTCTGGGTCTGCCGCTGTCATCCAGAAACATTGCCACGGAGTCAGTCCCCTTTTGTTCCTGCCTGAGTAGTAGTTACAGTTTTGTCAACTTGACACAAGCCAAAGCCACCTGGGAAGAGGGACCTTCAGTTGAGGAAGGTCCATTGGCCTGTAGGGCATTTTCTTTTTCCTTTCTTTCTTCTTCTTTTTTTGGTTTTTCAACACAGGGTTTCTCTGCGTAGCCCTGGCTGTCCTGGAACTCACTCGGTAGATCAGGCTGGCCTTGAACTCTGATCCGCCTGCCTCTGCCTCCTGAGGGCTGGTGCATGTGTCTCTGTGGTGGGGTGTTTTCTTCATTAGTGATTGATGTGGGGTGGGCAGTCTACGGTGGATGGGGCCATCCCTGGGCTGGTGGTCCTGGGTTCTATAAGAAAGCAGGCTGAGCAAGCCACAAGAACAAGCCAGTAAGCAGCACCCTCCATGACCTCGGCATCAGGCATCAGGTCCGGCCTCTGGATTCCTGCCCTGACTTCCCTCAGTGATGGATGTGAGCTGTGGGACGAGGTGAGCCCTTTCCTCCTGAGGTCGCTTCTGGTTGTGGTGTTTTATCGGAACAATAGAAAGCAAATTAGGAGAGCTCTGGGTAGTGTGCACTGTGGTTTCTTCAGTCCTTGAATGAAGGGCTCAGTTGCTTCTCATGCCGAGCCCCAGTGTCCCGTGTGTCACTGTAAGTGTGGATGGACCCCTGGGTCCTGTCTGCTGAGCACATGGTCTTCTGAGCTGCACTCCCAGGTGGTTCCCACCCCAACTGTCAGTTTCTTGTTGTTTTGCTTTGTTTTTACATATGTATCCCAGGCTGGCCTCAGTATAGTTGAGGATGACCTTAGACTCTGGGTGAGTGTGTGAGTGTGTAAGTGTGCAAGTGTGTGTGTGTGTGTGTATGTGTGTGTAGAGGCCAGAGGACAACCTCAATGTCATTCTTTAGGCACCATCCACCTTTTTAATATTTTTTAATCTATTTATATTTATTTTTTTGTTTGTTTTTTGAGACAGGGTTTCTGCTGTGGGATGTTCTATATGGCAAATGTGTTGCTAATAAAACACTGATTGGCCAGTGGCTAGGCAGGAAGTATAGGCGGGACTAACAGAGAGAATTAAAAGAACAGGAAGGGATGGCTCAGAGGTTAAGAGCACTGACTGCTCTTCCAAAGGTCCTGAGTTCAATTCCCAGCAACCACATGGTGGCTCACAACCATCTGTAATGAGATCTGGCACCCTCTTCTGGCCTGCAGGGATATGTGCTGACAGAACACTGTATACATAATAAATAAATAAATAAATCTTTGGCCGGGCGGTGGTGGCGCACGCCTTTAATCCCAGCACTCGGGAGGCAGAGGCAGGCGGATCTCTGTGAGTTCGAGGCCAGCCTGGTCTCCCAAGCGAGTTCCAGGAAAGGCGCAAAGCTACACAGAGAAACCCTGTCTCGAAAAAAAAAAAAAAAAAAAAAAAAAAAAAAGAACAGAACAGGAAGGTGGAGGAAGTCTCTGCCAGCCACCGCCAGTGAAGATGCCGGTAAGCCACGAGCCATGTGGCAAGGTATAGATTTATAGAAATGGATTAATATAAGATATAAGGACAGTTAGCAAGAAGCCTGCCACGGCCATACAGTTTGTAAGCAATATAAGTCTCTGTGTTTACTTGGTTGGGTCTGAGCGGCTGTGGGACTGGCAGGTGAGAGAGATTTGTCCTGACTGTGGGCCAGGCAGGAAAACTTAAGCCACAGGTTTCTCTGGGTAGCCCTGGTTGTCCTGGAACTTGCTCTGTAGACCACGCTGGCCTCAAACTCACAGAGATCCACCTGCCTCTGCCTCCTGAGTGCAGGGATTAAACGCTTGCACCACCACCAGCACCCAGCCCAAACATTTATTTATTTATTGTGTAGTTTGTGGGGCAAGCCGCAGCATATTTGTGGAGGTCAAAGGTCAACTTGAGCTGGTTCTGTCACTCCACCATGTGGGTTTGGGGCTAGGGGTAGGAATTGAATTTAGGTCATCAGGCTTGGTGGCAAGTGCCCTTGCGGGCTGGACCGGCTCATTGTCCCCTCCCTCCCTTTTCTGTCTCTGCCTCCCCAGTGCAGGGGTTACAGGAGCTCCAGCTATGCCTGGCTCTCTGGGTGGATGCTGCGCGCCCAGCTCAAGTCCTCGTGCAGACACAGAAAGCATTGCTCCGAGGGAGCGATCTCCCCGGTCCCAGCCACCCCTTATTTGGAATTCTAGAATCAGGGAACACTTTATTCCATAAAACAGAATAAATGTTCCAATCCTCGGAACAAAGGAGGGTGGCTTAACAGAAGAGGGAGGCGTGAAGAAAGCCAGAGCCGAAACAGACGGGAGGGGCTCGGGAGCTTTGAAATCATGAGGACCGAGTTCCGATCCGATCCTCAGCTTCCCCCATCAAAAGCTGGGCGTGGCAGAGCTCTGGGGAGGGCATCCAGGAGGATCCCTAGGGCTCACTAGGCAGCCAGCCTGCAGGGATGGATGGATGAGCTCCTGGGTTAGTGATAGACTCTGTCTCAAAACGTGAGGACCCCCAGACATGGACCCCTGGCCTCCACACATACATGCATACACGCATGTACATACATGATTATGCAATACATGTGCACAAGCATGTGCACACACGGGCATGTATACACTCACACACAGATAGATACAGACACACACACACACACACACACACACAGGGTCACTTCCCAGTTCCTCCCCTTGTACAGAAGAGACCGGGAAGCCGCATAGGAAGGCGCCTGATGATCAAACATCCTGCTGTTGCAGGGCCCCTTTGTGTGAGGATTAAAGCTGAGAAATCTCTCTCATAATTTTCCATGGAAACTTTTTGGTTGTTATTGCCAATCTTCATTTCGGGGAAGGCCGGACAAACCGCTTAATTTTAGCTCAGGGATGTGGAACCTTAACTTGACTGACTCCATTTTGATTTTTAGCCTGGTTTGAGCAGGAGAGAAGGTCAAAGCCACACCTTCCTGCAGTTTTTATTACCATCTTTTTCTTTTTCTTTTTTTTTGGTTTTTCAAGACAGGATTTCTCTGTATAGTTTTGTGCCTTTCCTGGATCTCACTTTGTAGACCAGGCTGGCCTCGAACTCACAGAGATTCCCCTGGCTCTGCCTCCCGAGTGCTGGGATTAAAGGCGTGTGCCACCGCCACCCAGCTACCATCTTTTTCTAGCCCACATTGTGCCCTCTTCCCTCTCCGTCCTCTAACAACCCCTTGCTCTCCCCCAAACCCCACCTGGCAGCATCAGCACCATTTTACCACGTCAAGAATGCTGTCCGGGGGCTGGAGAGTTGGCTCAGTGGTAAAGAGTGCTCACTGTTCTTCTGAAGGTCCTGAGTTCGATTCCCAGCACCCACATGGCAGCTCACAACTGTCTGATGCCCTCTTCTGGTCTGGAGACGTACATGCAGATAAAGCAGTCACATACATAAAGTACGTAAATAAATAAATCTACCCTGTTATAGATGCCGAAGATACGTCAGCTCTCAGAATCCTCACGGGCTCACAGTCACGTGCCACAGGAGGTTAGACAAACCTAAAGATTCTGGGGAAAGGTCACTGCAGTGCCATGAGGCTTCCTGGAAGAGGGGGACACTTGGAAAAAGTCACATGGAAACGGACTTGAAGGACCTGAGAGTTGAGACTAGGAGAAGAGTGGTCTGGGTAGAGAGCACAGCATGTGCAAAGGCCCTGAGGCAGCAAGAGAAGGCCACTGGGCAGTGGTGGCGTCTTTTATCCCAGCACTCGGGAGGCAGAGCCAGGCAGATCTCTGTGAGTTCGAGGCCAACCTGGGCTACAGAGTGAGTTCCAGGAAAGGCACCAAAGCTACACAGAGAAACCCTGTCTCAAAAAACTAAAGAGAGAGAGAGAGAGAGAGAGAGAGAGAGAGAGAGAGAGAGAGAGAGAAGAAAGGTCTACAGGTTGGTGTGTGGGATTCAATCATGAAGGGGTCAGGGCTGGATCAGGCCGAGGAGGGTCCAGACCTGAGGTTATCAGTGACTCACGAGAGGCTGGGCCTAGAGGACTAAGGGACTCTCTTGAGGACTGGTGTTAGTTTTCTCTATTCCGTTTTTTAGAGATAGGGTCTTACTGTGTAGCTCTGGCTGGCCTCGGAGCGGCCACAATCCTCCTGCCTCTGCCTCTTGAGCGCTGGCATCCCAGCTGCCTTCTGCCCTACCAGGTATCCTGGTGTTTGCCTGTATGCAGATAGCCACCCCAGCCCTAAGCCAGCGTGTGGCTGAAAGGCAGGCACCACGTCTTAAGTCACCGGCTTGTCTTCAACTGTGGAGGCCTGTGCACAGCCCTCCAGCTGCGCACAGCCATTCCCTTCCCAGAAGTCCCCTCTGTTAAACAGGAAGATGTGTCTAGTTGGTTTGGGGGCTCCCCTGCCATGCTGTGAGTTGGGCCTCTCTGCCTGTCTCTGTCCCCAGCTAGGGTGGGGGCAGGGGGATGTTGTATTGAGTGTTTAGTGACAGCAGGACACTTTCCCAGCTGGCCTTGCCCTTGGCCACAAACCCACATGCTCTGGAAATATCCACTGCCCTCCTCCCTCGGCCTCACGGTCCAATGACTTCCCTTCCCACTTCTCCATTCCAAGGCGTGGGTGGGGGAGGCTGTCACGGACCTGTTTCCTGGGCAGGCAGCCTGGGGAATGGGGGGGGGGGCGGGGGGAGTATGCCAATCTTGCGTACACCTTCCACCACGGCTGCCTGTCCCCCGTGGCGTCTCGCCCAGACTTGTGCCCAGCCGTCACAAACCAGGCTTTGTGTCTAGAGACAAAGAACTCCATCTCACCCCCTCACCTGTGCCCGAGACCTGTCAGCCCTGCCCCATCCAGGACATCAGATGATGCCACTTCCCTAGGAGGGGAGACTGGTCCCTGGCGGGGGCAGGTCTGCCACGGGGTGTGGAGAAGGAGGGATACAGGGCAGGACTAAGTTGTACAGGGCAGGACTAAGTTGTACAGGGCAGGACTAAGTTGCTGCAGGTCCGGACATCATCCCAGACACCTTGGGGACAAAGAAGTGACAATCAGTGGGCTCTGGCTCCTAGGGGCAGTGGCTTGTACCCATCAAGTATGTTTTGAGTCAATGTGCCAAGGGTGTGGGAGGCGGCATGAATCAGACATTGTCCCTGACATTTAGGCGATAAGGCTAGTGTGTAAACCACCACCAAACAAGCCATCAGGAAACCAAGGTTATCAGTGTGGCCAGTGGGGGCCCCGGGGACACAAGGGCGACAGGGGACTCCACAGGCCTCTCTGCCTGGGCTTCCCAGCTTCTGGGTGCCAAATGGCAAGAGTCAGAAGGGAGAAGCGTTCTTTCAAAAACAGAAGGAAGTATCAATTAACTTTTGATTTTTTTTTTTTTCAAACAGATTTTCGAGATGTAGCCCAGGCTGGCCTCAAACCTATAGTCTTCCTGCTAAAAAAATATTGTGTCAGACTCCTATAAATAAAAAAAGAAAGTGTGTGTGTGTGTGTGTGTGTGTGTGTGAGCACGCACGCGTACACCTGTACAAGCATCGGGTGTCTGCCTGTGTTTTTTTCCCCCTTTTTTTTTTTTTTTTTTTTTTTTTTGAGATAGGCTCTCTCTTTGAGCCCAGAACTGAGTCAGACTAGCCAGTGAGTCTTCAAGACCCACCTATCTTCCCCACACACTCCTCCCAGTCCTGGGATTCCAAGCAAGCTCAACCACAGCCGGCTTTTTACATCAGTGATAAGGATTCCAACTCATGCTTTTCCTGCCTAGCCAGCTCCCAGCCGGGAAACTCCTTTTTAACAGCCGTATACTGTTCCATTGGCTTGGTCACTGAACTGTCTTTGGCCCCACCCTTCACAAGCTTTACTCAATTGTACCATAAGTAGCTGAATGAGGCAGGGGGGTGGATATAAAGGCTCCCCTTGGGACTTGACGGAAAAGGCAAACTTGGGGTGGAGGAAAAAGTCTTGTTTGTTCAGTTTTGCTCACAATGTTGACTGTAGTCCAGGCTGGCCTGGAAACTGTAGCCCAGGCTGGCCTGGAAATTGTTACATAGCTGAGGTTATCCTTGAACTACAATCTCCACCTCCTGTGTGCTGGGGTTATGGACAGGTACCCCCCACACCCGGTTTGGGAAAAGCCATAAGGGTAAATTCAGGAGTCCCAAACCCAGTGATGGGTTGGTAAAGGGGTTTAACATCATAAACAGTCAGAATTTCAACAGGCAAGAGGATTGTGAGTTCAAGACCAGCCTGGCCTCCATAGTGAACGTCTGTCCCTAAACCAAACCCAAGCCCAGTGTATCGGCTGCCAGTTTCCATGGAGTAAGTTTTCCTTTCATGGTTTGAGGTTGGGGTTCCAAAGGTGGTTCAGTCAGATCTCATGGTCAGGGAAGCCCCCTGTGGTACTGCCCTGCCTGCCCAGACCCCTACAGTGATGTTAGGGTAGGGAGGCTCAGCTCAGAGCCTGTGAGTTCCCCTGGGCCCCTGCCAAACATGTCGTACACCAGGATGAGGTGCTGGTATCAGCCAGATCTGAGCGGTGAGTCGTTAGGGGCAGGCAGAACTCTGACCTTGGGATCTCTCTGCCTGGGTTAAAAGAACAAAAAACAAAACCCAGATTTCCTCCAGCTCTACAGTCCAGAACGGACACTTCCTTGTGCTCGCTGGAATGCGGCACTCCTTCCATCCCTGGAATTCTGGGCTGGGCCTGGCACTCTACCTGGTCCCATTCCCAGGACCTGGCCTTGATGTTAAGCCAAGAGGGGCTTCTAGGCTCCGGAGTGAGCTGGGATTCTACACGACGGCCATCACACCTAGTGGGCACTTGCTGTATACCAGGTGTGCTGAGGTCTCTGGGATTCTACATGAGGACCATTACACCTAGTGGGCACTTGCTGTATACCAGGTGTGCTGAAACTGACACTTCCTCCATGCCCTCATGTTTCCAGTGAGATGGGTGCTGTTAACAGCCCCGATTCACACAGGAAGAAACGGAGGCACTGAGAGGGTAACCCACCTGTCTGAGAGCACCAGTGCTGGGATTCAATAACAAGACCCCTTTCCTAAACCTTGAGCCAGCACCTTCCCCTCTTAAGACTTTATTCATTTAGAGGTTAGCCCAGGCTGCCCTTGAACTCATCAAGTAGCCAAAGATGAACTTAAACTTCAAATCTTCCTGCCTCTGTCCTCCAAGTACTGGTATTACAGCTGTGTGCCGCTGTGGTGCGTGTGCGTGTGTGTGTGTGTGTGTGTGTGTGTGTGTGTGTGTGAAGAAGTCAGGGCTCTGCACATACTAGGCAAGCACTTTACCAACTGGGTGACAGCCCCAGACCCTGATTTTTTTTTTTTTTTTTTAGATGGGGTTTGTCTTTGCAACCCAGGCTAACCTGGACTTCTCCATCTTCTTGCCTTAGCCGCCTGTGCTGGGATGGCAGGTGTGCGCGATCATGCCCAGGCTTCACCTAAGTCTCCCCATGTCTGTTGTCTCCTGTCTGCAGCCATGGATGATGCAGAGAGCTGACAGGAACTGTGTGTTTGCCTTTTAGGAGATTGTGGGACATACCAGGAGCACCTACTGTGTGCTTGGCATACCACGAGCACCCACTGTGTGCTTGGAACAGCTGGCCTCACACTGCCCGTGTGAGGGTACGTGATCGGGTCTCATGCTTATCTGATGGCTGCCAGGGCCTCTTCTCCCTGTCCTGGCTGGTGGCTCCCAGCAAGTCACACACCCTCCCTGGTTGTCTTTTCCCCTGTGGTCCCTGAATAGGAGTTGTGTGCACAGGATCCCAGCCTCCAGGTGGTTTAAGTTTAATTTCTTAGAACAGGAAGTGCCTAGGGAGGGTCACATAGAATATTTAGAGAGAGTGGCCCCTTGACCCGATGTCAAGGGAGTGGGTGACAGCTGACTCCTTGGAGACCTAGCTCAACCTGACAACTCCCCCTGGGGGCCTGGAGTGGGGCTTCCTGTTTAGCTTTGGCTTAAGGATGGCTGTGTGACTGTTTGACCATTATGTTATAGGATCCAGGACTCCATGAGGGTCCCCGAGGACCTGGATGACTTGACTGGGGTCTCTGTAACCCCAGGGGCAAAGGATTTCAGGCAGAGGTGTCTGCCCAGGTGTGTGTGTGTGGCGGCGGGGGACGGGGGGTGTGTGTGCGGGCGCGAGCCACACCTGGGCACACAGCAAGTCTTCTTCCTCCCTAGAGAGATGTGGAGTGATCGCTGAAGATGGTGGCAGGTGGTGATGGGAGCTGGGAGGATGCTGCCATTCTGGACTCAGCCCTGGGTCACCCCTGGCATCCCTCTGGGGATCTGGCTGCTCAGCTGTTCCCAGCAACCAACTGGGAGAGAACCCCAGGGCGCCCACCCACTTCCATCTGGGCTGGGTGCTGGCTGTGGAATGGGGGAGGGAGTGGACTCAGACCACTAGGCTGCTCTTGCTCCTGGGGCTGGGCAGTTGCTCCTGGGGCTGGGCAGATGCTCCCAAGGCTGAGCAGGTGCTCCCAGGGTTGGGCAAGTGCTCCCAGGACTAGGTAGGTACTCCCGGGGCTGGGCAGATGCTCCTGGGTTTGGGTAGGTGCTCCCAGGACTAGGTAGGTGCTCCTAGGGCTGGGCAGGTACTACAGGGACTGGGCAGGTGCTCCCAGTCCTGCCAGTCTGGGCAGTGGCAGGTGACCTAATTCTGCCCTCCCAGGGTTGCAGGGCTCCAAGCTGGCCTGCTGCACAAGGCCCTTGCCAGTCTTTCAAACACTCTCGAGTTAGGTAAGCCACAGACTGCAGGAGGAAGGAAGCGTGCCCGTGTCTACCCTGGGACAAGCCTCCTGTTCACATGATCCTGTTTAAAACGTGCACAGGCACAAAGCATTTTGGGAATGGAACAAAGAGGAAAAAGAGCTTTGCCCGGGGTGGGAGGGCATCCTGAAAGCCTTGCCAGGAGATGTGACATTTCAACCACACCTGGAAGGACAACAATATTAATATTGAATACTTTGTGTGGCTGATTAGGTGCCTACCCACTGTTCTGAGGCCCGTATAGGAGTTTCTCACTGAATTCTCGCTAAACCCTGTGAATGAGACACGTGTCACCCTCATTGAACAGAGGAGAAAAACCAAACCCAGGCACAGAGAGGTTGAGTGACTCACCCAAGACCACACAGCTACCAAATCTACCAAATGGCCGGAGTCAGAATTCAGACCCAGGAAGGGGACTTCTGGCAAGTGACCCCCCACCTCTCAGAACCCCAGTTTTGTTTTTGTTTGGCTTTTTGTTTTTGTTGTTGTGGTTTCTAATCCGCAGATGGACGGCATACACAGCATGCAGAGTTGCTGAGGGTTCGGAACTGAGATAATCCACATGAAAGGCTTGGTCCGTGCCTGGCACACAGTTAAGTGTTCGAGGATTGCACATGGCTCTTATCGTGTCGCCCTGGCAGTGTTATCTCCGCGCCTCCCCTCCCCCCACGGCCTCGGTTTCCTCCCCCGCAGTGGCAGCCAGTGACGTGGGAGCCTCCGCTGGCACACTCCGGGTTTAATTGGAGCCGATGCAAGTGTGTGTGTGGGGGGGATGTTCGAGGCCCCTCCCTCCTCTCGCATCAGACCCCCAGGGAGTGTGCGCCGCCTGCCGCCCAGCGGGGGTATTGTTCGGGGACCCTGAGGCTGGTGTTGGGTGGCAGGTGTCGGAGGTGGGAGAGGCATGGAGGTGCTGGGTTGGGGGCACCTGGGAGACACCCGGGTTCTTGGAGGGCCCGATGCCAGCTCAGTAGCAGCCCGCTGCCCTGCCCGACTACCCGCGGCGCCCCGCTCTCTGACCCAAAGCTCCTGGGGTCCCCGGTTGGGTGCAGCGGGCTGGGGTGCCAGCAGGGGGCGCTCGAGTCGGGGCTCAGGGCGGGCGGGGCAGCTGTGGGGGGCGGGATCGGGAGGGACCTCCCGAGCTGCAGACGCCAGGCTCAGCCTGCCCGGAGGGAGCGCAGCGCACGCACGGCTACCTGTGGCTCGGGGCGCATGTCCCCTTCTCGGGATCCAGCACTTCTCTCTCCTAGCCTCGCATCCAGCCCAGTCACACCCCGGACCCGGACCCGTGGGAGCCTGGGGGGAGCGCGCCGGGCCCGAAGCTGGTGACATGTAGGGTCACCTCTTGGTCCAACCTTGGAACCTCGGCAGACTCCTTGCCTGGAAAGTTTGGGACTGTGTGCGCCATGGCCAAGAGCGGCTCGCTGAGCATTCGCGTGGTGGAGGGACGGGCGCTGCCCGCCAAGGATGTGTGAGTCCCCGGGTGCCCACGGGGGTGCGTGGAAGGGTTGTGGGGGCCTCCGTCTAGGACCCACCGTTGGGGATCCGCCCTCTCTGTCCTGTGAGAGGGGGCACCCAGGCTTAGCAGATGCCGCGCCCTGCTGCCCTGGGAAAGGAACGTGGCTTTGTTCTAGGATGTCCCCAAGTGGGTCTTCCAGGGCAGGAGAAGGAATCTCTGGACGGGTCCTCTTAGAGCCAAGGAGGGGACTGATGATCCCCTTCCTTACCTAGAGCAGGTGTTGGAGGTGGGGCTTCTCTGGACGACCGAGCAGGGCTACCCAGAGATCACGGGTAGAGCCCCAGAGGACTGTGGTCCAGATGGACCCCAAGATTTTGCCTGCCTCCGAGGCGTTTAGGTTTGCAGAGTTTTGCCAGGTGCTCTCTAACCCGAACCCCGGGTCCCCCAGTCTTATACCTGCAAGCCCATGGTGGGCTGTCTCGGATCCCCAACTGCTCTAAACGCCGCTCACTCACATGTACCTCATGTGATGGGGCTGGGGGCGCTGGGTTCCTCTGCCCCTATCCTTGGCTCTGCTTCTCCAGGGCTGAGTCAGCAAGTGCTGACTCAGCAGAACGGGGTGGGTGGGGGAGCGGGTTCCCCTTCCTGCTTGG
Source organism: Peromyscus aztecus (assembly GCA_902168405.1). Classification (NCBI taxonomy): domain Eukaryota; kingdom Metazoa; phylum Chordata; class Mammalia; order Rodentia; family Cricetidae; genus Peromyscus; species Peromyscus aztecus. The sequence goes on along the minus strand of CABHPQ010174826.1, from coordinate 5,725 downwards.
TCCAGAGCCAGAAGGGGCTCTGAAGGTGCCAGCACCTGAGACAGGTGCTGCGATCCTTGGGAGGAGCTGTGCTGAGTGACCTTGAACCTGCCTTTTGCTGGCCCTTGGCGTCCCATCTGGAGAGTGTAGAACTGGAAGGAGGTGTTGCTGGATCCCGTGTCCAGCTGGGCGGGTGGAAGACGCTGGCTAGGGGGTCAGCTGTGGAAGGGTGAGCAGACGGGGGACCTGGAGTCCTTCTTCGCTTGGGTGGAAGTCCCAATTACCCAAGCTGCAGATTCTGCATTTCCCTCCCCCGCCCCACACCTTTGATTTTTGGGAACCTCCTTATCCGCCAACACTGCAGCTGTACCAAGAGGGGAGCTGTTTGGAGTAATCTCAGTGTCCCATCTTTCTCATCAGCGACCATAAATAAACACACACCTGAAGTAGATGCAGGGAGTGACGGCACCAGCCACGAGCTACCCCCTCTTCATAGACGTCTCTGAGCATTAGAGATTGCAGAGCTGTGGGGCAGGAGTAGAGACCTGGCATTTGCTGGCTGGCTGAAGGGACCTGCCCAGAAATAGGACTCTTGCTTCACTGAACTCCAGCTGGTCCACCAGTCTTGGGAGAGACTTATGAACCAATGGCAGATGTTGCCACTGGGCTAGGATACAGGCTCAGGGGTCCCCCGCTTCTTCTGGAAGGGGCTTGAGTTTTCTTTCTCTCTTGCATCTTATCCTCTCCCTCCAGTTTTCTGGCCAAGGGAAGCTCTGGGGTGGGCCATGCCCCAGAGCAAGGCTGAGGAGGTATCACCATGCCTGCTGGGCACCCTGCCTCAGTTTCTCTAGTGGTCAGCTTCCTTTTCCAAAAGGGATCTTCTCAGAGCAAGCTGGAGTTCCCTTGTCTGAGAGTGGGGTGTTAGCTGGGGTGCAGTCTCGTTCCCTCTTCTAAGGCAGAGGGCCTAGATTCAGCCTGACCCTCCAGGTTAAGGGGGTGGCCGACCCTGCCAATCATCACTGAAGGCTTACTATGGACAGAGATCATGTTTAACACTTTGTGTGAGAAAGCTGACTGGTTTCTCTGTTTTACAAATGGAGAAACTGAGGACCAGAGAGGCAGTCATGACTGTAGGGTCACGAAGCTAGGACATAAACACTAACAGCTTCAGTGTATGAACCGTACTGGGAAGTGATGGCTGAGGGTCACATTTTCCCATGCTTGACTCAGACAGGGGCCATGGAAGAGGCCGAGAGTCTGGGGAGACCAGGGCCTGGGAGAGGCCAGCCCTGCCTGCCACCCTGGCCCCTACCTGATAGGAGCCTGATAAGGCCGTGTGAGTCATGGCTCTGGAGCAGAACCCTATTCCCTTAAGGGACCTGGGGTCAGCCAGGTTGCTTGGGAGAAGCTGTTATCTCCAAGCCTCCGTGCCAACTGACCTCAGTCGGTCTGGGCCACATCTGCCCTGGGGCGGCTGAAGAATGAGAGAGAGGAGCCGTGGAGGGAAACTGAGGGACAGGGAAGGACTCAGCCAGCTAGCCAAAGGCCCAGGTTGCAGCCAGCAGCATCCTGTTCCGTGTGGTTGAGTGGGTGGGTGGCCGGGAGAAAGCAGCTGGAGAAGCAGAGGGGACTTGGCTAGGACAGCCAGGCTGAAATCATGTTTGGACCATCCATCCCATCCTCCTCCAGAGCCTGGGCTCCACACATCCATTCATCTTGAACCTTTCCTGCAGGACCACCCCAGATCCATAGAGAAGTAGGTATAGCTAACACCCCAAGGATCACAGTTCAGAGGTTGTAGGGATGTAGAGTATCTGTCTGTCTATCTATCTATCTATATCTATCTATCTATCTATCTATCTATCTATCTATCTATCTATCTATCTATCTATCTAGCTATCTAGCTATCTAGCTATCTAGCTATCTAGCTAGCTATCTTTCTATCTGAGCCTGGCTCTCACTATGTTGCCCAGGCTGACCCTGAACTCCTGGGTTAAGGCAAACTTCCTACCTCAGCCTTCCCGGAGCTGGGACTGTGGGTGTGGCCCATCCCAAATGGCTTGGAGGGTCATTTTAGTCAGTGGCAGTGAGAGACAACCAGGCAATGGAGACCCAGGTAGGCAGCCTGGGGTTTACTGGTGACTACTATTATAAAGGGGAGGTGGCCTGGGGTTTACTGGTGACTTCTATTATAAAGGGGAGGTGGATGGGGCTGCCTTTGATTGGCCTAGGGCTCAGGGCTTTGTAAGGGGGAGATAGCACACGTCTTTTGGGATTTGGTTTTGTTTGTTTGTTTGTTTCCTGCTGGGGATGGGACCCAGAGTTTGAACATGCTAGGCAAACACTCTACCACTGAGCCATACTCCAGCCCTACAGTCATCTCTATGGGTTCAGTTTTGAGGTCCCGAACCCTGGTGTGTGCCCACAAGTCCTTCCTGCTGGAGATGGGGGTTGGGGGCAGGCTGGGGAGCAAAGTGTTTAGCTCAGAAGTTGGCATTGGGGTCTTGTCTGTGGCAGGGATCTCAGGGTAACCCACGATCCTTCCTCCACACCTCTCTTTCTTTTAACCCCTCCTGCCCTCTCTGGGGGCTGGCTGGGTGGATGTTAACATCTGTTGGAGTCGTATAGTAACAAAACCAAGGTCCCAGAGCAGGATGGACGTGCAGGCTTATACTGCCTGAGTGGGTGGTAGGTGATTGGCCTGGGCAGCAATGATATAACCTGCTAATGTTCCCCAAGGTCTTGCCTTCTTGTAGGAGTTGCTGTGTGACCCAGGGTAAGTCCTCTCCCCTCTCTGGGGCTCAGCTTCACCCTGCCTGAGGTGGGAAGTTAGGCTTCCACCATGGCTGCCCCTTCCTATAGCCTCCTGGACCTCCTCTTCCCACAGGTCTGGGAGCAGTGACCCCTACTGTCTGGTGAAAGTGGATGATGAGGTTGTGGCCAGGTGCGTAGTCAGCGTGGGGTGGGGCGGGAAGGGAGGGGAAGGGACCCAGTACTTCCCAGAGGAGCAGAGCGAGCAGCCCCTCATGGAGGTGGGGGTTGTCTTTCAGGCTTCAAGGAGGTTGCTTATGCCCTGGCCTTTTGGGTACACCACTGTGTGTGTATGTGGCCGATGTCAACTGGCCAATATCCTCTGTCTGGGGACCCATGATGTCCCTGGCTCCCTGGGGCTGACTCAGCCAACCACCAGGCTGTGCCTCCCCAGTGGCCTGTTGGGGAGGGGGGGGGGGGGGGGCGGGCATCTCACGCTTGGTTGGTTTGGCTGTCTCCGGGCCTCTGGGTGCTGCGGGTGTCTGGGTGTGTTGTATTCACACAAATGTTCAAGTGGGAACGTGCATGTGTGTGTGTGTGTGTGTGTGTGTGTGTGCATACCAGTCTGCCCATCTGGGGTGCCACAGAGCTGGTGTGAATGCTTCTGACCATGTGTGAGCGTCCGTGTGGGTGTGCAAGTCCACAGGACTCCCGTGGGTACCAGAGCAGGCGGGAGGGGGGGGAATATGTGCATGTGCCTCAGGTGTGAATGCAAAGGTGGGTGTGTGGAGATCCGTGGGCGCTGAGTCTGGAGGGGACATCAGCTGAGCTGGGCTGCTCTTCCCCCGCAGGTCAAGGGACAGCTCTCACCCCCATAGATCTGAGGGGGTGGGTGGGTGGGTGGGTGGGTGGCTGAAGCCTTGGTTTCTATGGAGACGGCAGGATTCAGGATGCTCCTGGCACTAGTTCTGGTCCAGATGGGCTGGGAGCTGGGGGTGGGGAGCCCCCAGGGAATGCTGACCCCTCCCATGGCTCCCCCTGTGTTTACGCTATTATAAGATGCTAGCCCCCAAGCCTCAGACTGGCTTTCTGTATGCCTGGAGGCAGCTTTTCTTCCTTCTCTGGGCTGCAGGGAGCCAATAGAAGGAAGCAAGATTTGCACACTGGGTTGGGCTGGGGCTTCGCTGGGCAGCGTAGAGTCTTTGTCCCCAGGAGCAGCCCGTAGTGGGAGCCCTCTCAGGGTGCCAGGCCCAGATGTTGAACATATGTATGTGTGCCTGTGTCCAGCTTGGGCTTGACCCTAGCGTCCCCGGATTTTCTGGGTGCCGTGAAGCCCTGAGTGTTCTGACCACTGCTGGTCCCACAGTGTCCTGGCCCTGCTCATACTTGCCTCAGGGCCTTTACACATGCTGTTCCAGCCATCTGGAAGGCTTGTCTTCTCTGCCCAGTTCTCTTTTGCCTGACTAATTTGTGTGGGAAGTCCTCCCCTGTTCTCAGCCTCAGTCCTCCCCAGGCATCACCGAGTTTACCCCAATCTAGATGATGTCTACAGTCTGGGTAGGGGGTGGGGGGCAGGGTGGGGGCCCGGGAGAGTGAATGAATGGGCCACTAGGTATTGGTGACTAGTGTATTGTATGTTGTTATGTAAGCATGTCTTTGTGTCCCCCTGTTCCAGGCTTGTGTCTATCTGGGACACCGTGTCTGTATTTGCAAACAGATTTCTAGACGTTTCTGAGGATGCTTGTGTGCGTCTGTGTCTGTGTGAGTGTGACTCTCTGTGTCTCTGGCTTTCTCGGCACATCTAGGTGTGTTTCTCTGGTTCTGTGTATTGATGTGTTTCCGTGGCTTCTCTCTCTCTCTGCGTGTGTTTTGGTCTACTCGTGAACCTCTTCAGTTGGTTCTTGGGGACATGGGTATGTGCATGGGTACCCGCATGTGTACATGCACACACATGTCGACTCCCTGCAGCTGTGCCTGCATTTGCCTGGGTCTCTGGTGTGTGTGCGCGTTGGGCCCGGATTTGCTTCTCTGTCTGGGCTCATGCGTCTGAGTGCTGTATTCCTGGGATGGGGTGTGTGTGTGTGTGTAGATTCTAGAAGCGTGTGCATGGCCATGGCTGTCATGTTTGTGTGTGTGTGTGTGTGTGTGTGTGTGTGTGTGTGTGCCCCTAGCTGTGTTTGTGGGGATCCCCAGGTCACCCACCATATGACACCCTAGCCCAGCACCACTCTTGCAGGACAGCCACCATCTGGAGGAGCCTGAGCCCCTTCTGGGGGGAGGAGTACACGGTACACCTGCCGCTGGACTTCCACCACCTGGCCTTCTACGTGCTGGATGAGGACACGGTTGGGTGTGTGGTGGGTGGGTGGGTGGGTGGGGAGTGCCCGGGGATCCCAAGCCACACACCAATCCACACACCGGGAGGAAGTGTGCTGCCTCCAACCCCTGGCGCTTGTTCCCACGGCTCCACGGGAGTGTGCTGGTCCTGCTCTGACCCTCTCCTGCCACCTCCCCACAGACACGACGACACCATTGGGAAGATCTCCCTGAGCAAGGAGGCGATCACCGCCGACCCTCGAGGTGAGCAGGGCCTGGCTGGGGTGAGAGGAAAAATGGTCTGACCCACAGGGGCCTTGCAAGGACTTAGGGAGTGGCCTCAGAGCCTGAAGGGGGAGGATTCCCCCCCATCTCTCTCTCTCTCTCTCTCTCTCTCTCTTTCCAGACAGGGTTTCTCTGTGTAGCTTTGCGCCTTTCCTGGAACTCACTCTGCAGCCCAGGTTGGCCTCAAACTCACAGAGATCCGCCTGGCTCTGCCTCCCGAGTGCTGGGATTAAAGGCGTGCGCCACCACCGCCTGACTCTCTTGGTTTTTTGAGACAGGGTTTCTCTATGTAACAGTTCTGACTGTCTGAGAACTTGCTTTGTAGGCCAGGCTGGTCTTGAACCCCCAGAGATCCTCTTACCTCTGCCTCCCAAGTGCTGGGATTAAAGGCGTG
>CABHPQ010174825.1:0-35917 GCA_902168405.1 Peromyscus aztecus | reverse complement strand
CTCTCTCTCTCTCTCTCTCTCTCTCTCTCTCTCTCTCTCTCTCTCTCGTTGATTTTGTTAGAGTATTTTATCATAGCAACAGAGAAAAACAAAAAACAAAATAGATAGCAAATCCCATGTCCTTCTTCCCAGAGTTCAGTCTCCCTACTTCTCCAGCTTCTCTTGCGGTACTCCTCAGAGGAACGCAAAGCTTATCTACTGCCTCCTTCATTGTCCTCTGCCCAAACGGACTGGCTGGAACCAAACCTTGGCATTTGAAAGCTGAAGTCAAAGACAAAAATAATAATGTGTATTTCCCCCAAAGTGAGCCACTTATTTCTTGATGCCTCAAGGAGAATAGAAGATTACCGCTGTAACTAATGAAGCCAGTAGAGGCCAATGCTGGCTAATCAACGTGCAAGGAAACTCCAGCCAAAAGCTGCCAGGCTGTTCTCTATCAATGTCCAGCCCTGCCCGGCAGGAAACAGCCCACAGGGAGCTCCAGAGGTCCTTGTCAGAACAGCTTGGCTTGGCATAATTGCACTGGGTATTGCTTATCTTGCGCTATTCTGGAGAATAGACAAGGGAGCTGAAGAAAGAGAAGCCATTCTTATACCCAGGCACTGGGAGTCTAGAACTGGTCTGCTCAGAAGGCCTGCAGAGAGCCCAGTGGGTAGCAGGCTACCACGGTCTCCTAGAGGCAGCCACAACCTTTTCTACTCCACAAGCTACCTGCCAATCTGTGCATGTGGAGCACAGATGTGCAGTGTGGTGCTAGCTCCTGCTGTGTTTGCTTGTATCCTGAGTAAGTACTCATTTCAGGGTGGGCTCTGATCTGTGAAAACACTTTTATAGATAAGCATGAAGCAGCTCATCCATAGTCCAGAACTCCGGTCAGTTCTAATTCCACACTGAGATTTAGGGCTGATCTTTAGGGCCATGTTTGGAAGGAAGACCTGGAGACACTGGGTTGTAACATCTGATCCAATTCCCTTAACCTACCTGTTGTAGTTGTTTTTCTGTTACTTTAAATAAAATACCCCAACAAAAGCAACTTAGGAAGAAAGGGTTTTTTTGGCTCATAGTTGGAAGTGACAGTCAATGGTTTGAAGGAAGTCACAGCATCTGGAGCATGGGGCAGGTGGTCACATTGTGCCTTACAATCAAGAAGCACAGAGCAATAAATGCTTCTGCTCAACTCATTTTCTCCTTTTTATATAGTCCTGAATTCTAGCCCAGGGAGTGACACCACCCATAGTGGGAAGGTCTTCTCACCTGAAATCTGATGACCCAGATATACTCAAGGTAGAGGGAAAATAAGACAGAATCAGTTACTGACAGCCAGGTAGTAAGTTCTATAAGAATGTGGTGCTCTCACAGTGCAACAGGAAGACTGAGCAGAAGTTGGTGCCCTGATGTCCCGAGAAGCCATTGGGAGGATGCACCTCCCACTTCTGTTTGTTCTGCATCCACTACGTTTGAATGTTTTATATTTATTTATATTTATGTATATGAGTGTTTTGCCTGATTGCATGCCTGGTATCCCCAGAAGTCAGAAGAAGGCATTGAATCCAGTTAAGGCATTCTTGCATTATTTACCTTGTGCACAAGACTTAACTCTTCGGCATGCTTCTGAGGTCTTTCTGATCCCAGAATAAAATTTAACTCTTTTCCTGTGCCCTGTGAAATATGGTCCAATGTGAAAGCCACCGACAAGCCAAGGCATTAACCAGAAGTGGGAGAACCTGTCTGCACAGGAAGTGGCCACTATGAAGGGGATTCTCCTTTATGCTGTCCTCAGGTGGGTTCCAGCAGTTCCAACCCAGCAAGCTCTGCTTCGCTGGAGTGTCCCTGTTCTTGCAACGCTGCAATCTATGGGTCTGGGTTGCTATTTTAAGACAGAAGCATTGCTTCTAGGAGAACTGAATCTATTCTAAGCTTAAAGAGGTCAAGGCAGTTGTGAGAAAAGAGCAAGTGGGATACAGCCCTGTCCACATAATTTCTTACGAGTCTAGACGGGTCTGAAATAATCTCAGGAAGACTGATTCACAACCTCACTTGAAGCCATAGAAACAGTCAGAGGGGGGTTGTGATCTGTAGTCATTCAGCTCTCGGTGGCAGCCTGGCTAGAGAAAGCCAGTCTCTTGATGTTTCGTCATGTATACTTCCCTCCAAGCTATGTGGCCTCACCCTGCAGAGATTAGTCATAAATCAAAGTCCATCAGTTCCCCCTAGACTCCAAAAGGAAGATAATCCTCATACATGCTAATATATAGCACTACTCTATGCAGAATCAGGCAAAATTAATATTAAAACAATCACTGCCACTGAGGACAGTGAGATCAAGTGGTAGATTGAAACAGGACTGAGCAGATACAAAAACTGAGAGAGGCTTCTAGAATGAGGATAGACAAGTCATTTCCCAATCAGGGTCTGTTACCTAGTAGTGAAAATGGATCTGACCCTGGCAGTGTCCAGTTGTAATCCCTGCACCTGGAAAGCTGAGGCAGAAGGATTCCAAGTTTGAAGCCAGTCTAGGCCACATAGCAAGACTCTATCTTAAGAAAAATGATGTTATAGAGTTTGCGGCGGGGACAGGACTATCAGTGTTTTGACAGGGCACATTCTCCCTTGGGAACCGTCACCTTTAAAACACTTGGCATCTCTGGTTTGGGGTCTACAGTGACTCCAGTTAGAACAGCCTCCAATGCCGCTGCACCTCTTTAACCCTGGCTGGAACCACTGGGAAGCCATCGAGGCCTCCGCTGGCTCCTAACTGGCAGCAGGAACACACTGCTGCCCCGCAGACAGAGTGAAACCTGGAGAGCAGGCCTACCCGTAGATGTCCAGGACCCCGATGAAGGTGTGCTGCTTCAGGGGGGAGTGCAGGGCCTTGTTGATGTGCTCCACAATCCAGGAGAACAGCTGGGCGTAGATGTGCTTGGCCAGGGCATCGCGCGCGTTGACCACCTGCTGCAGGGACATGGTCTTGACGTAGGTCTCCGAGGTGGTGACCAGCTTGCGATGGCACAGCCAGTGCTCCATCTGACTGTGCTCCACTCCCAGCAGGCGGCAGAAGTTGCTCAAGTGTTCGTCCTGGGGCTGAGGAAAGGGAGACAGGATCAGGAGGGAGAATGGGAACCAGGCTCCTCTGCACATTTTTTTTTCCTCCGGTCCAGAGGTCAAGTGCCTCCCAGCACCCATGGAATCCTAGCGATTTATTTCTCCACACCCCCCATCAGGTAAGTACAGAGCCTGAGTAGTGTTGCTTAAACGGATCATCAGACCTGCCAATGGCCAAATTAGAAAGAGTTAACAGAGTAAAGCACTGTGCACTGCTCTCGTGCCCTTCCTGAACTGCCAGGTTAGTGCCAGGTAACTAACCTGGTAGGAGGGGACAGCGTGAGTGAAGAGAGCAACCTGTGAACTGACAGCCTAGGAATGCAGAAGCAGTCCAGAGAGTCAGGACTGCAAGTCCAGAAAGGAGCAGATGCAAGCTGAGCATGCAGCATGCATCTGCAGAGGGCACACACAGCACTCACAGCACCCCAGAAAACAGTTCCCAGCCTCCCACTCAAAGCCCTTCACACAAAGCTCTCGGTCTGTCTGGCATTCCGCCACTTCCTGTCCTCGGGCTTCTGGTTCCCTTCTGTAACAGGGACCAGACTGGTGACTGTCCTACAGGCAGGCAGGACATGGGAACCATCCTGGGGTTTTACACTCCAGTCCTCTAAATCATATGTGACGTCAGTGGGTGTGTTCAGATGTGCTGGTAGGAAACAAGCCCCAACCTGGAGGGCAGCGTTTCTGGGCAGTGACGGCATGCAAACAGGCACCATTTACACAGTGTTCCTACTGGCTTCCCAGCTGCCACGGAGGGCTGCCTTTGAGTCCTGACCTGTGTTTACCAGTCACACTGCCTGCCTTTTAAACTGCCAGAAAATCAAAGTCCCCCACAGGGCTGTGCCTCACTTCATTAAACCATCTAAGTCTCTTGGAAAAAAATCCCTGCTGCCCATTCAGGGAACCCCCCAGAAAACCTATCATCCTTGGTGGTTATTCAGACGCTCATCTTGTACTTGGCAAAGTGTCTAAGCCAGCTTATTAAATCTAAGGCTGGAAGAGACTCTTTTAAATTCATAACATGATGTTACCTCCTAATGGCTCTAGATTGCTTATGGGTCTCAATTACTGATGAGGCCAACTGTAGGATTTAAATGAAGGCTATTTAATAAAAATAAAAAAAATTAACGCAGACGACGTTATCATTTCCCCTTAACATTATATCCTCAGGCCGTTTACCCCTATCAGTATCTAGCCATCTAGCCAAAGCAAACATCAATATAAAATAAGATGTTAGAAAAGAGAGCTCCTTCCCCCAAACTCAAGACCAGCGTGCTCCCCAAGCATGGGTGGGAACACACCCCGGAAAGAGCACTAACCCAGTGTCACAGCAGGTTTAAACACAGCTGAGCTCCTAAGTACCAAAAGACAAGTCATGTTAAAGAACATGTTAAAGAATATTCTCTCTCATCTAAACAAAGATCCTCATCTCTCTGGGGTCAGGCTCCCCATGGGAGCTGCCATTCTGGTTTATCCCAAACTACTCAGATGAGGGAAATGAGCCGAGCGAGGCTCCCTGACCACCCAGCCAGACAGCCAGCTTGATTGAGTAGGCTGGGCTTGGTGTGTAGGGACCTGTCCTTCACACTCACTAAGCAGTTAACGGCGTCATGGCTACTTCTGGGCACAGCTTTCGCTCTGCGGCCACTCCACCCCTGCCTGCTCCAACATAATGTTCCCATTCAGCCTAGAGTTTGGAGCCTGCTTGGCAGGCCACAAGTTCACAGGTGGCAAGTGTCCAATTTGTTCATCTGACCTATTTTTAAGGAAGTCTTAATTGCTAGGCACACACTACAGATGGATCCCCTGACATTTGAATGAGTGATTTGCCTACAGCCAACAACATGGACCAGCTCCCAGGCACCCTCTTCCCTTCCCGAACCCCATGCTAGAGTGCGGCAGAGATGGAACCACAGTTTGGAGCTAGCTCTTTAATAGCCACCGGGGGACAGGTTTCCAGACACCACAGTGGGGACTTCTCTGTTCCCCGCCCCCCACTTCTGACTGTTGATTAAAGGTGCTAACAGAAACCGATTTAACATCATGCAATTACATTTAAACATAATTAGATGATGATAAATCCATTAAAACAGTCAGCGTTATAGACAGCAGGTTAGTTTTATGAGCCTGTACTGCCAAATTCAAGGGAAAAAATTGCCTCTAGTGTCCAAGTAATTGGACACTGTGGCATCTCTATGGTAACACTGGCAATCATGGAACACATTCTCATGCCTTAATTAAAAATAAAAATTACAGAGCAGAAGGTGCACTGTATAAGTAGACAGCAAACCTACCTATGGACCAGAGGAACATACCAAGGATCCACATGAAAGTCATTCTCAGCAGCACACTTCTCAAATAAGCAACCATGGGCCACTGGCAAGTGTGTATGGGCGGCCCAGGTCACTTGGTCAAAAATCTATGAGTAAGTGAGAAGAAGTGGTCCTGGGAAGGAACCCTGCCTGGGTCTTGTCCTGGCAGGAGCATTAGTCATTCTGCCCCTTATGAAAGAGGTTCCTCTCTCTGGGATTTATTTAGGTTTCGTTCCTCTGTATAGGAAGAAGCATGCTCTGGAAAAGGTTCATTCTGGCCCAAACAACCAGAATGGTACTGTCTAGAACTTATCAAGGTCAGCCCAGAGTAAAGGCCTCCATACGGGGCTGTGTTCTCCCTCCACTCAGTGTGTAGAGGAGGGAGTGGACACAGGGCGGTGAGGGAGCATCTCTAAGTTACATCCCTGAGAAATGGCAGGTGGAACCCTGGCAACCCTGACGCTGTCATCACTCTCACAGCCTAGACCTCCAACCTGCGCTTGTAAGTTCACCCACTCAGTGCACCTTGTCACCCGTGTCCTCTGCCCACTCTTCTGAGTGTGTCCTGATAGTCCCATCTTTGCACAGACCTCACAAACACATGGTGCTACCATGTGCCAAGCAGAATAATGGCACAACAGACATGGACCCACCACTTCGTGGTGGTGGTGAGGAACAGACACTGTTCAATGACTTCCCCCTCATCTGAACGCCCAGGAGTGAAAGACTAGTCATAGTATCAGAGACACAGAACCTACAAGTCCAAGGTGGAACTTCCCAGTGCAAGCGCTCAGGGCCTCGATTCCTCACTGGCACCCACTGAGTTCTGTCTGATCCACAGTGATTTTCATTTTTATCACCATTGTGGCCTCTACAACCTCAATGAATCACCCAGCTGTCCATTCTGGAGTGCCTGCTGGGTCCTAAATACTGCAAAGGTGACTGAGAACAAGTAGACTTATCACCTTCATCAGTTTGGAAGAGGCAGGAGGGGAAGGAGGAGGGAGAGATACAGAGAATAATCACATAAGGAATGCAAAATCATTGTGGTGAGGGGAATCGAGGAGGCTTGGTATGCTGTGAGAATCCATGGCAGGGAGTATGTCACTCAGGTGGAGAGCTCATGCTGAGAAACCTAACCTTGCAATACACACACACACACACACACACACACACACACACACACACACCCCAAAATTGTGTATTACCAGCCTAAACCAGGAATTTGTCAATGCATGTCTTCCCAATCTTCCCTGTCCCTTACAGAATTCAGCTGCCCTAAAGATACACTGGGTGTTTGCTAGGAAGGGGTATGTTTTTGGGAGGCATAAACACTGCACACTTTTCTCCCTAGGGCAAAGACCCCAGAGGGTCAATTCTTCACCAGCCTCAGAAACTCGCTACTAGGGTCAGGCTGGGCCTGTATTCACCAGATAGACCACGGTCCTTGGAATTCCCCACTTGCTAGGAAAGCATCATTGCTGCCATCTCTACTGCACTGGAGGTTCCACCCACCCCACAGCGCACACACGCACTGCAGCTTGTGAAGGTCAGATGTCAGAAACTGCTCTGGGATCCTGCAAGCTCCCAAACCCTACCTTTCTCAGAGGTACAGGTGGGAGCCTCAAAGCTTGCATGAGGCTACAGAGTCCATGCTGGAGAGGGTGACAACCCAGGAACCATCTCACTCCCGACAACATTTCTCACTTAAGGATCATGTGTGGGGCCGGAGTGGAGGTTGGGGAGGAACTCTCTTAAAACCAGATAGAGTTCAGGTCTTTTCCTCCCTAAAGACAGGAACATTCTGAACTTCTGTTAACTCTAGACCTACACAAATAGCAGTAGCAGTAAGTGGGAAGAGCAAGGGCTTTATTTAGCTCGTGGCATGGGCACACACCCACATCTGGATTTTGTAGTGACATCTTTGGACTTTTCCTAGGATCCTGTTATTTAAGTTCCACATCCTGAGAAGTAAGAATCACACTTTATACTTCCTTCTAGGCTAGTCACAAATAGGCGCAGATGTGGAAACATGGCAGACACACCTGTTCAAGGTCAGAGTGCCAGTTTTAGCCCTGGCCAACAGCTTTAAGGTACAGACAGGCACAGCAACTGCTGTCTACCCAATCACATGAACTCCCTTCCAGCATCCTCCATTCCACACAGACACTCCTGTCTACCAGACGTCAGCTGCGGCACTAGGCTCAGGGGAAGGGACTTTTATCACGAACCTCTAAGCAGCCATCTTAGCTGGCAGGCCTTTGACTCAGATGCCTCACTGAACATTCTGCCTTGTGCTGGGAAAAGGTCAGCACGAGCCATCCCCTCCCGGCTCTCAGCTAGAATGCCAGCTCTTTTAGAAGCAGCCACCAACCATGGAGTCCGATATTCTATTCCCTTGCTGCAAAGACTTCAGCCAGGGCCCACAAGGTACTCAATAGATTGATGGCATGGTGTAGAAGTCTATGTACCTCAGAGTACTTGGGAAATAAACCCATCAAACAAATTTATAGACTAGCCACTAAATCCCCTGTCCCAGTGATAGAAACTTGATGGCTGACTCGAAATAGATTGGTTCTTTAAAAAAAAAAAAATTATCATCGAGAAAAACGGCAGTCACTATTGCTCAGAATAAATAACCAAGGGGTGCCCTCTAAGCACAGAGGCGAATGCCCATGGTATCAGGCTGGAGGATCCGAGTTCACTTTGCACATTCTACCTCTGGTGCCACTTACTGGTATGCTGCAGGAATCCCCATCACGCTCGGACTGAATCTCCACACTCCCGAGGTGCAAGATGGAAGCAATTATCTTAAAGATGCTTATTTGATGGGACTCCCGCACTCCTGCAGGAGAAAAAGACGCATGAGTGACATCCAATCTCTGTCCTATGATAGAAAGGACTTTTTTACCCTTTTTAAGGACTTTAAAAATTGTTTGATTTTCCTTCCTGGGTTAATGACTCTTAAAACCAGCCAGGCCAAGTAATTACCACTCACAGTAGCATCTCAGAGGGCAAAGGGGCTCCTATTGAAAGGGAAATAGCCTCACTCTGCTTGTTCTGGATCACACCAGATGGGGCACATCATCATTTAACTTATCCAGGAGCACGGAGAGGCAGCAGCAGGATTGACTCATTTTGGACTTCATTTCAACCACTTTATGGATGCTTTTATGAGTTTAATAAAGATGGCCATTTATCTGCAGTCATTTCTCTCCCAACTTAATATCCTGCAAACATCTGTGGTACCACAGGGCTACCAGGGGAAGAAAAGGAGACCCCTCCACCACACCCCTGGATCACCGTTCCAGCTATGGGCAGTGCCAGCTGAAGGTGGCTGTTTGTCTGGTGATACGTGCCCCAACGGTGACAGAAACACTCCCAGCCTGGAAACACTATGGCAACAAACTTGGTCGTCAGATTTGTTCTTTGCCTGCACCAATTACCAAAGGCATACCTCTTAAGATTTAGATTTAGCTTGGAGGCATTAGTTCTTTTCAAATTTCAGAGTGTTTCAAGTTTATTAAAAAAGTTGACAGAACGGTATGATGGATGTTAGTCAAGTTGCCTTCTGCTGAAGAAATGGCAGCTGTTGGCCACATTCCCCCTCAGCTACATCTGCTTCGCTCAGACTACAACAGCCATAGCACCTGTGTAGCTGAGGGGCAAAGACAGGTCTTACTAGGGTTAACATTTTCCCCAGATAATCCACAAAGTGGACAGCCCAAGCACGGGCTAAGGAAAATAATCACCAACAAGGAAGCCCGTTCTTACCAGGGGATCCTCTGAACAAGCAAAAACTAAACATTCCGTGCTTAGAGCCTATAAATGATAAGTGACGCAACACTGCAGTGCAACCCCTCTACCTAAGGCGGAGGGGAATTCATGAAAAGGAAATGGAAAGAGTGCAACGGCCCCAGAACCAGGGTGCTGCTGTTAGAGCGTGTCTTTTAGACATGGCAGGGAGGCTGTACCCGTGAATCTCAACAATGTGATTTCCTAAACTAGACCTGCACAGTGACCACAGAGTTGTCATGCCAACATGGATGGGGTAACTTTCACAAGGCCTCATGCTTAAAATGAAGGGTTACAGGCAACCAATGGCTGCTAAGGGAGGGTTTCAGGCAACCAATGGCTGCTAAGGGAGGGTTTCAGGCAACCAATGGCCGCTAAGGGAGGGAATATCAGTTTTCTACAAAGATGAGCTCCCTCATAGGTTACCGGATCCCAAGTACTCAGTCTTAGCACATGTACATATAAGCAACATTGAATGATCTGAATATATACATCATAAATTTGAGAATAGTGTGGGGGAGACATGGGATGAGTGGGGAAGGGGAGAGAAAGGGTAGAAATGATGTAATACAGTACTGATTTAAGAAATTCTCAAAAACTTAAAAAACTTAAAAAAAATCAATTAAACCTAATAGTAAAACAAGGGTTGACAGTCATACTCCCCAGCCCACAGGCTGTTTGTGTAACCCCATAGAAGAGTCCTGCCCACTTTATTTGAGGCTGTTTGCAGGCTCCTGCCACAGAGAGGAGCAGAGGCAACAGAACCCACACAGCTCACAAGGCCTTAACTCTTTACTATTTTGTATTTTAAGACAACGTATTTCCAACCTCTGTCATTAAAAAGGAGAACATTTATTAAAGAGTGGAGAAGAAAGAATTACTGAAATAATTTCACAATTGTGATCTGCTATGAGAGGTATTTAAATCAGAGCCTGGGAGGTATCCACCCCCTCTTAACCAGCTCTTGCTCATTGCTCACAGTAGCCCAGAATGGGCAACAGCCCCGTGGTGAGTGCTTCTCCTGTTGGCAGACTGGGCAGAACACATCGGCTCAGCGTCACATATCCTGAGTCCCTCACTGTGGCGATCAGTATGGTGTGTGATGCTGGGGGAAGCCAGAAGTGCCGGTATCGAGATATTCTCTATGTCCTCCCCTCTGTGAACTGCTCTGTGCCAACTGGCAGAGCATCAAGGTTCTGAACCAAGGGCACCTCAGTGACGCAAAGGCAGCAGAAAGTTGTCCCCATCTTGGGTCTGGTCCCTCCTGGTTGTCAACATTTATCTGAGAGCACAACCATCTCCCCGCTGAGCTCACATTGGGCCTAGGGATCCACCACACTCAGGTCCAGCCTAGCCTACTTGTTCAGGGTGCTGGTCCTTAGCCTTGGGCACACTTTGCCCTCCTCCTAGCTAGGTCTGAAGTGTATCCACAACTCTGGTTCCTCTACTCAACAGTCCCCGGGATGTCTGGTTCCTTATACTAGCCACAGCAGCACTTCCTTTGCTTCTCTGACTTCTGTCTTCAGAGTCCACTTGGGCCCTTTGCAGTTACTCACTCACTGTTGCTAAGATGCTGTCTTCCTGCTGGAATAACCAGAGTGCTTTCTGTCTCCTGATAGTTCACAGGTACAAAGGGCGAACTCTACCCATGTCTCAGCTACCCAGAGAAGTGGCCACGCTGGAACCACAGCACATGCCTTTCATTTCCTCCCCATAGAGACGAGGGCATGTCCAGTTTGTTCACATTTAATTTGAACCCTGACAAAACTTGGCTTATACCACAGAACTGAACAGATGCTGCCCTGAGTAACCCAACAGAGAAGCCAAAAGCTCCATCTCTGTCAGAGAAGGGGTGGGGAGGACACTGTGGCCATCTGAGTCACTTTTGGAGTTTCAGGCTACCTTGAGCTCCCCTTTGCCTGGCTACGGGCCCCAGGATTGACTATTTTAAGTTCCCAGTTAGGAAGAATTACCTTCCATCTCACGAACCCGGGAGTGCTTCTCCCCTAAAACAGGCTCGGGTAGGGACAATTCTCCCCAGCTCTCCCAGGCTCATCTGCTACTGAAAGTCACAGAGAACTTCCTACTTCGAGGACTGCAACACATACGGCTAGCACACCAGCACTGTGTACCACGAGGGCTCCCAGACACTGGGGGCTGCTGCTTCTCAGATGCTGTGGCTAGTATGCAGGTGGTCTGGCCCAGTGGGAGGGCCTTTCTGGGGGCACACATCGCCTCTGAACTCAGACCATAGCACACAATGACATGGCCACACTGCGTTTCTCTTCATCTGTTTCAACACCCAAGTAAGTGGCAGGATATTTCGCAGCACCTGGCCCCAAAGCTTATTTCCAAGAAAACTTCCAAATTGTAAGCTTTGGAGCCTTGTGGACTGAGAGAGGTAAGAGTGCAAGAAAACATTCAGCAAGGCTCAGAAGACTTAGTAGGTAAGCCAACTAAGAGACCTCCCCTCACTGCCTCCAGACCCTGTGCAGGCTACTCTCACTCGGCAGTTCCTTACCAAGGAGCGTGAGGGCTTGTCGGGTCTTCTCAAAGTCCTCTGCATCATCGACACCCTCGATGGCCGTGTTTCCTCCATGGGATGTGTAGAAGAAGTCCTCTGCACATGCTGCGGGAGGCAGAAGAAGTGAGACACGAGAGAGATCTTCACTCCTCATCACCCCCAGATCACCACCTATGAGGATGTCTACTCTGAACATGCTAGCTCACACCAATTTTTGGTATTAGACGGATGTATCATCCTTTAGAATACCCTATCCGCAATGGAAAATGAGAGAGAAAACTGAGCGATAAAGAAACTTGTATTGTACTCCAAGTGTGTGGCTGTGTGCACATAAAACTGGCATGGTGAACAAGTTGGTAAGGTAAACAGTTATGGGAAGTTCAGTTTAACACCACTTAATTCAGATTTGACTTTTTAAAGGACCTAACATACAAGGAAAATATATGCTTAGAGTCACATCCTGGAATCTCATACTTCTGGCCTTGGGTGATATTCATCCAGCAGCCACACTTGACAAGTGAGGGGCAGTGGAGGGTGGCAGGGACTTGGCTTTGTCCCTTTTACAAAGTCAGGGCTGTAAGGACAAGGGAGGACTGGTATCCGTAGTGTTCTCTCCCCTCCCTCAGCTGTGCCTCTGACAGCCTTGACAGCTGGTAAGACAGGAGAGTCAGTCGTGTTTTACAAGTGAGAGACAAGCTCAGCAAAGGGCAAATACCCAACAAGCACTTGGAATGCATTACTCTGAGGATGGTGACATCCGCTCCTCTGAAGGTCTGGCCTCAGAGGTTTAATGAAGAACAATGACTTAGTCCAGTAGAAATTACTGGGGCGAGGAGGGGCTGAAGAGATGGCTCCACGGTTAAGGGCATGCACTGCTCTTATAGAGGATACAAGTTGGACACTAAGCACCTCTATCCCAGGAGGCTCAAAACCTCCTGTGACTCCAACTTGTGGGGATCTGAAGCCTCTGGCCTCTGTGGGCACTGGCACTCATGTGCACACACCCACACACATACACACAAGTTTTAAAAAGTTATCTTTGGGAAGTACTTAAGTCTTTGACATAATGTGAAGACAGCTCTGCCTGGTACTTCATGCTCCGTGTGTATGACACTTGGTTTTGACGGGAGGCCAAGACTGGACATGGACCGCTTTTCCTCTCTCCCTGAAACCAGCCCCCGCCCCCCACCAAATCCTTTTCCCTGGACCTGGTAACGCACACTGAATACACGTCAGCTAAACACACTCTATAGCAACTCCAAGTCCTTCCACACCATGTGTTTCAATTTTTCTCCCAAGAACGTCTATGGTCTTTTCCCGTCCTGCCTGCCTGCCTGCCACCTGCCAATTCTGTGGGTCTGACCTTCGGCAAGTGTTGTCCGGGGGGAATGTTGTGAAAGATTCCAAACCTATCTTTGTATTTTGGCTTACACCCTCTCAACCTCGGCCCCTCACACTGTGAAATAATCTTTTTGTACACTGTGAAGATGTGTCACTCAGATTGGTTTAATCAAAAGTCTAAAAGCCAAAAGCGAGGCAGGATTTCCAGGGCAGAGAGAATGCTGGGAAGAAGAAGGGAGTCTTCGGCAAGATGTGGAGGAAACATGATGTGTGGGAGAGGAAGTAACAAGCCAAGAGCCACATGGCCGCACATAGATGAATAGAAATGGGTTAATTTAAGTTATGAGAGCTAACAAGAAACAAGTCTAAGCTATCGGCTGAGCTTTCATAATTAATAGTAAGTCTCTGTGTTGTGATTTGGGAGCTGGCAGGTGGGACAGATAAAGACTCACCACTGCCCCCGCCCCTCCACAATGATGGTAACTTCAGTCAAATCACTTTCCTACATAAAAGCCCTTCAACAGTCTCACCGCTCTCAAGTCAAGGGTCAACGTCCTAAACCTTACCTTCCACTCCTCCAGGTTCATGGCTTTTCCTTTCTTCTCTTCCTGTCCTACACATGCCCATCTCCTCACAGTTGCTCCTCCGCCCCTCCCTCTGTCATGCGGTTGACAGTCCCTAACTGCCTCTATTTTCTCTTCTCTACCCAGGTCCTGGTGCTGCTCCTACGTAACATCAATGCTCCAGGCCACAATGAAGTCTGCCAACAACTCTGGAAAACTGAGCACTAAACACTGCCAGGCCCAGCTACAAAGTGTCAGAACTCAGCACTGACTATACATTCAGGTTGACTATACAACCACCATTATAATAAGCTAGGCCTAGATTTGAATAGGAATAAATAGAAAGGAATACAAAGAACATCCACCGTGTGCCAAGAGAGGTGTCCTGGAGGGATGAACACACTTAGATGAATGGAGGCCAAGATGCTTGAACTGAAAGAGAAAGGACTTCATCCTTTTCCCCTCTCAGAGCTTCAACAGAAGTAAAGTTTTATGACTTACGCTCAAAACATACTTAGCACTTCCATAGCTAATAACTCCACAAGCTCAGGGTGCTGAGCAAGAATAGATCCAAAAGGTTAATAAAGCAATTCCTCCTCGTACACTCACTTTGCAAATTTGCTTACCTGGCAACTTTCCCAGTGCCACCTAAAGACGACTTACTCCATTTGCTTCCAACATGTAAACTGAGCATGACTACGGCAATGCTAAGGGGCGGCACAGGCTCACCAGGGGAGGACCAGGGTGGAGAGCCTACTACTGGAACATTCCATTGAAGAGATGATTGATCTTTAGTGTCCCATGACTTTGATTTTTTTTTTTTTTTAACTCATTACTGAATGTCAGCCCAGACAGCAGGGTCACTAGAGACTCTAAAGGAGACATCTGGCTTCTGCATTGGAGGGAAGGCATTTTCAGCATCTTCAAAAGATCCTTCACTGTCAACAGCTAGGGCCCTACCGCTTGCTGTTCTGTGTCTGACAGATGGCCTCCACCTTTCCTGCTCTGCATTTCCAAACTCAGGTCCAGCCGGGTGGTTTCGTAGGCTCAGGTGACACTGTCCGCACAAGCCACCTGCCGAAGGATCTGAGTGCAGTCAACAAGATCCTCTCTGTCCCCTGCTTCCGCCTGCTGCAGTCACCAGTTATCATCACACAACAGACTCCTTAGTAAAAGACACGAAAGCAGCCTATGCTTGGTCCTTCCCTATCTACCTGACTGGCCACAGCTCAGCTCTCTTCCACTCAGGTCCATGAAGCCAGCACTATCCTTCCCAACCACAACGCCATCTCTCATCACCCAGCTGTGATCTCTCTCTCCTCCTTGCCCCCTCCCCCTCTTTCCTAAGAATTTACATGGAGAAATAAATACTAAAATGCCTATTAACTGGTTCATCAGACAGACAATAGCCCAGGCAGTCACCAGAGCACAAAGAGGCCGTCAACCTGATTGGAGCACCAAACATCAAGGCCAATGTCATAGAGCTTGGACCTCACCTGGGGAGGCTGTACTCTGACCTGTGCAAGTCTGTGGCGATTCCAGTAAAACTGTATCAACACACTTGTGATAGTAAAAAGGAAGGGGAACTTTCTTAACCACCTGAGCAATAGATTTAAGGAAGATGGGAACTTTACCATCACTTATTCCCTAACGAAATTACCACTGGCCTTTGTTCTAAATTTCCCAAGGTCATTTTAAGCATAAAGAACAGCAGTGGGGTAGTGGAAGAATCTGAGTGACAAGACACAAACCCATGCCTTCCACCTTCAGACAAATGCACAAGTTCATGCCAGGGCGCCAGAGATTTTTGTGTAATGTGTTTTAAGGTAAGAACAAGAGAAGGATTATGGTGTCTACGGAATCTCCTGGAGCTTTTGGCTAGTCCGTGTATTTGACTTTCCCAGCTATTTATCAGGGTTATCGACGAAACCAAAAACCCAGTTTCAGGGCGCATAGCCAATCCACCCACAAGGCCATAGGCTTATCAGAGGCTCTTCATTTCTCTCCAAGATGCAAGAAATTGATTGAATTGAGTAATTTTCAAGGATTCTGGCAGAAGCCCAGGGAGTCTGCACCGTTCACAAACAGCGGATAAGGAAAAGCCATTTTAAACCTCAATAAAACTCACGTAAATGAAAAGTTAGACAACTTCCCTATTAAAGTTCCATTCAGGACAAAGTGGCCAGCCAGGTGGATCTTGTCAGTATTTGATTCTCCATAAAACCGACCTTAGAGAAAAAGTGCTTCTGAAGGTCAGCTATGAAAACCCCACCCTACCCCCCTTCTAGGAAGACAAGAGGAGGATGGTGGTCCTTTTCATGGCTGCTTATTTGGGCACTCTCAACTAAGAGCTGCCATCTAACCCAAAAGGCCCCAGGTCAGGCTATTGCTCAAACAAGGGCCACTGAGAACCTGTACTGACTAGCTGGGAGCATGCAGTCCTTGTCCTTGGGAAGCTATGGTAACCCTGGAAGGATCAGACTTGCCAGCAACTGCACAACAAGACAGACCAGCACAGTGGGTGCCATCCAATATGTCCTTTCAGGGTTCCAAGTAAACTATGACTTTTCATAGAGGACACTTTGGCCTGAGACTATACTTCTTGTGACATAGTGATTACCATTCCATACTGTAATCGACAGGCTAACTATGGTAGAACCCATAGCTGTATCATTCAGTGTGGCTTGACTCGACATGGCTTGAGTCAAGTTTCATGAATGAATCAAGATATGTAATATGTACAAAAACCATCACAGGAACTTATCAGGAAGGAAGCAAATCCTGGAACCACTCTTCTCGTTTGAAAAAGATTGCCCACAAAGGGGGCATATATTCAAATGCTTAGTCACCAGGGAGCGGCATTATTTGAAAGGATTGAAAGGATTAGGAAGTGTGGCCTTGTTGGAGAAAGTGTGTCACTTAGGGGGGTGCTTGCAAGATTTCAAAAGCTCATGCCAAGCCCAGAGTCTGACTCTCTCTGCCTGCAGATCAGTATGTAGCTCTCAGCTACTTCTCCAGTGCTATGCATGACACCATGTTCCACACCATGATGGCAACGGACTAAACCTCTGAGATTGTAAGCAAGCACCCACTTAAATGCTTTCTTTTTTGTAAGAGTTGCTGTGGTCATTGTGTCTCTTTACAGCCATAGACCAGTGACTAAGACACCACTTGATAGACTGTAGCTACTAAGGGCACAGTTGGGACTGGTGCTGGATCCTTAGGATAGCTAAGATTTGGGGACATGGCCTCAGCAATCTGTTTATCTCAGAGTTGCAAAGACCAACCAGCCTTTGCCTAGGCAAACCAACTCTTCACATCATCTTTTAGCCAAGGCTCTCTCTACACAGACCCAAATACAGGTAACAGGCCAAGGGCAGGATGCTGTTCAGCTCCAGGCTGGCCCCTCATCACTCAGGATCTGAGGTCTCAGAACCAAGACTCCGTCTAGTCTCAGACAGACGAGGCAGCAGCTCCAGCCCAAGGAGAGATGCTGCCTGCAACAGAGCCAGGAATAAAGGCCAGCCTACCACTGTTTCCCTATCAATGCCTCCAAACATGGGGGACTTGCTAACGCATTCTTGGGGAAAAAAAGGATGTGCCCACTCACTTGATAGAGACAAGAGAGGCACTTTTGGTTGTTCCACTTCCTCCTAGTGAGTGCTCTACCATGGATATGCTAGAAACTTCCATGCCTGTTCAGAAGGGATCCATAGTTTTGCAGTACTGAGTCTCACTTGTCTTAACTGTGACTTATCCTTCCTATGTGTGCTCTGTGGCCTTCCCCACCATGGCCATCACTGTTCTTAGCCTTTCTGTCTCAATCCTAAAATACGACTGGACACACATTGGTGAAGGAAAAGTGATGATCATTATATAAATCTCCAGATCTTCTGAAAGGGACCCATTTCTCATGGCGCAGAAAGAAGAAACTCATTTTTTCTTAAAAAAAAAAAAAAATCCGTGCGTGCATGCTGCATATGTACATGCTTGTGTGGGCCTGTGTGCATCCCTGGAGGCCAGGGGTCACAGCAGATGCCTTCCTTGCTCACTTCTTTCCCCTACTGTTTGACTGAGGGCCTCTTGCTGAGTCTGAGCCCATCTATCCCAGCTAGGCAGGCAGGCTGGCCACAGAACTTCAGGAACTCATTTCTCTGTTCCCAGCGCTGGAGTTACTGACATGGACTCACACACGGCTATCTGGGGATCCAAATGCAGGTCCTCACGCTTGTGCGGCGGGCGGCACTGACTGAACCATCACACCTTTGAAAGTGGTGACAACCGCACTGCTCTGCAAAACAGGTCCCAACCTGCAGCTCGCCCCGCCCCTGCAGTTCACCCCACCCCTGCAGCTCATTCCTTGCAGGTAGCCTGGATGTAGTTAACCTTGCTTTACTAAGTGGCAGCGAGGTTCTGATGGGACTAAAGGGCAGGAACACAGCAGGGACAGAGCTGAGACAAGAACCCACCACCCAGGGTTCTGGGCAGAGCTCCTGGCTGCCTGCAGCAGCAGTGGCTGCCCTTGCAGAGGACCCCGTGTACCTGCTGACTTACTTAGAGCGAGCTCTTTAAATTCAGGAAGGCTGGCAGCAGCGCAGAGCTGGTAAAAGATGTGGTAATTCCTCTCATCATCCGCCTGGGGGAGGAAAGGAGATCGATTTTAGGCAGTGATTCCCCAGATCATCTCCTTGACCACTCGGATTTCAGGCGTTGCATCCAGATGGTGTGAGCTAGACCACCCTCCCTCAGGTTTTTCTTCCATGCCCTGGCCAGCTGCAGTTCCAATGGCCTTATTCTTCATTTGTTATGACAGGGCCTTCTGTGAGGACTTTACGTCTTGGCTTATGTGGAAACAGGCATTTCCTTTTTCTTTCTACATTAAACACCAGCGTCATGTCAGAAATGGTGGCTCAGTCAGCAAACACTACCATCCGTACTGCTTGACCAACACTCTTCAGACCTTTGCTTCTCTGTTGGAAGCTCCTGGGAGGGGGTGCTTGGGACTAAGTTAAAGCTGAGCTTGCCTATTTTGGGGGGCCAGGCAGTCAGGAAGGTCCCTGAAGACTTTCTGTGGACACTCATGACTAGAACAACCTTAAATTGGTGGTGGGGGGGGATGGCGTATAAATATTCAGGAGGCCTGGGTAGTGCCAGCAATCAAAGAAGAAACTCAAAGCCAGGGTGCAGTGCTGGCTGCTCATCAGTCCACCCCAAACAGCCGCCTGCTTTCTCTGCTGTAGTGAAGGAAGGATGCAGGACTGCCCAACCAACCCGTGAGGGAAGGGGCCGGGGGGCTGCTCTAAGAATTCATGAAATATTTGTTACTCATCATCAGGGACTCCTCACTAAGAAATAGCTCAGGAGACTCTGGGGGATCCTGGGGACAGCTGAACCCCAGGGACTAGGAAGTCATTCTGCACAAGGAAAAGCAAGCTACACACTCGACTCAGGCCACCTCTGCTAACTCAGTCCAGCGGTGGGAGCACAAAGCTGCTGCAGGAGAATGATGCATGGGGTTGCTAGTGGCCCCAGCCATCTCCAGACACAGGGAGAAAGGGTTCAGGCCGAGACCAGGGATAGCTGAGCAAGAGGTAGAGGAGGGTCGGCAGAGAGCAATCAAGGACCATGGTGGGCAAGAAAAGAGGACTCTGCTTCCTAGGAACGTGTGTGTGTGTGTGTGTGTGTGTGTGTGTGTGTGTGTGTGTGTGTGTTTGCGTTATTTCAGCATACACACCTTTCTTTCTAGCCCCACCCATATTTTAACCCACCAAAGCAGGTTCTCTGAAAGCCGAAACCCAGGGTCTACTTATAACATTCTCTAATGGTAAGACTGTAAAAGCCGCAAGAAGACTGCCCTATCCTTTATGCTGGGATCAAGCACTCATTTAACACACAACAGGCGAAGCTGTGCAAAACATTTGTGGACCTAATGCTTAGTCCAAATGATGTTTACTCTGAAAGAGAAGAACAAAACCAAGGAGGCTGATCCCAAGCCAAGAGACGGGCTGCTCCGTGAGTGCAGGGAGGAACGACGCTGATAGCCAAACACAAATGACTGAGTCCTGCCACTCACCTGAAAGACCACCCTGGACTTCTCCAGCAAGTAGGTCCTCATGTTGGCCCCGATGATGTGGTACTTTTTATCAAAGCCAATCTCAATGAACTTCCCAAAGCGGCTGCTATTGTCATTGCGAGTGGTCTTGGCATTCCCAATGGCCTGGATTAACAGACAATAGCAATGTGTAATCAGTGAGGGCAAGAGGCTAGGGAGACAAGCACCTCCCATACAAATACCCCACGCCGCACCGGGATTCTTGACTTCAGGACTGTAGGTCTGTGGCAGCATGGTACCCCCACACACCTCTGCTATTGTGAAGACACTGGGCTGAGAGAGAAGTTCTGCTTGGTTTGCTGAAAACTAAACCCAAATCAACGCCACTTCTCAGTATGACGACTGGCCACCCTGCAGAACTATTCGCTGAGTAGAAGACTCTTTAGAGGAGACACAGCCAGGTCAGAGAAACTCTAACTTGCCATTTCTCTTCCATTTTTTTTTCTGTCTAGAATACACATGTAACAACTGTACCAGTCACCCTGGGCCCTCGAAGCAAAGGCCTGGAGAATCAGAGACCCTGGCTCTGATGTTCTGGAGCCATCCCTGTGACCACAGTTCTGCTGTGATTAATCTACTTCCATCCTTCATGCAATCAAGCAGCTAAATGCTTTGCCCCAGTGGTGAATGGCACTTCTTGGAAAGGCCATCAAATGACATGCCTACCCTACTCATTACTCAGACTGATCAAGAAGCTACCCACCCTAGGGATCATTTCCTACATAGCAAGGCTACAGATCGAACAGTAGTACACAATCATTTTTGGGAGGGAAGAGGCCTCTATGAAGCCCCAACTGGCCTGGAATTTGCTATGGAGACTAGCCTGGCCTTCAATTCACAGCAATCCCCCTGAGTTCTGGGATTAAAGATGTGTGCCATCACACCCAGTCCATAATACTTTAAAATCAATCATTAAATAACTGGTTTCATATGACTCTTCACTTTCTACAAGTCATAATACTAACATGCTAATAATCAATTTCTCTTATCTTAATCTCTTCTGTTTATTCATTTTCAGGTGGTGAAAACACTTAGAAAATCCCACTGCAACTTTTTAGTGGTCTAGAAAAATATGAAGTGCCAAGAGGTTGAAAGGAAGATTCAAAACCACTCTCTAGTCCAGGCCAGCCAAGTCCAACTACTTATATCTGCTAGTTTCAAATCCCAGGTAGCCTCCGATATTATGGAGGCCATGATGGAGCTGAAGGCTAATCTCTATTGCTTTACAGGGCTAGCCGACGTCTAACACGTTCACATTTCATGAAGATGACAGTCATTGCCCCTGCTCTGGAGGTGAGCAATGTGAAGCCCAGGTCCTTGCTCTCCGCTGGGGAAATGGTTCTGCCAGCACACTGGTCTGCCCATGTACCGCCCCATAAGTGTATCCAAATGATGTCCTATATGCCGAGCAGCTTTCCATTTCCCTCTGTCCTACTGCATGGACCTGGCCCACATCGCCACTGTCTGTCCTGGTTCATGTCAAGTATCTCTCTCTACATTTTCTATTCCTGATCTTGTGACTTTCAGTCAATATTCCTCTTGACTAACAGAGCAGTTTGTGTACAATGTGCACCTGATTGTGTTCTTGGTGTAAAATCCTTCAATGGCTTCCACTACGCTTTAGTTTTAGAGCTTCAGCATGACTCACATACCCGGTAGTAGCAGCCCACCCAGCCCTGCCATTCATTACTCTAGTACTTGGTCCTCAGCTCTAAAAACCAGAACACTTTTTTCTCTTCAATAGCCCTGTGATTTCTCCACACTCATGCAAGATTCACCTACACTGTTCCCTTTATTGGGACTCTCTTCCCACGGCTCCCCATGCCTACCAGCCCCTCCTGTTCAAATCCAAACCTGAAAGCAGACAGGCAGCCCTTCCCTGACTCCACAGGCCAGAGGAGTTCCACTTACCATGCATTTTTCTGGGCCCTGCACACACTCTGGCCTCCCCTCCAGGAAAAGAGGTGTGTCCAAGTACATTGGTGGGCTTCTAAGTCCCCAGCACGAATGTCTGACTCCTAAGCTCCATGGGACAATAGCAGACTGTCACACTTCAGTAAGACAGTTCTGTTTTGAAGACAGAAAAGTTGTCTGTCCTCTCTAGAATATTGACAAAACTTAGACTTTCCCGGGTCTCCAACATGAGGCTGGGCTGCTTATTGTCACGGTTAATCTGGATAAGAACCCCAAGAGGCAGCTATCACTTTTCATCATATGTACAGAGAAACAGGCTTGGGAAGGTCAAGTAATGTGCCCAAGGTCACGTGGCTAGGAAACAGGCAAGATTCAAATTCAGGTCCCCCTGGAGTCTCAAGTCTAGACCCGGATTATGCGGAGTCACAGTCTTTCATGCTATCTCACAGGTCACCCCCACTCACACCAGAAAAGAAGCTGCCATCCATGGAGACAACTTCCACAGTTCCAATGACTAAGTCAAATCAGAAGTGAACATAGAAAGCAATACCAATCCTCCAAACCTTTCTTAGCTCAGTCCTCAGCAGAGGACTGGAGAGAATGGAGTGTAGAAGTATCAATCCTTACGTTTACCCTCTCAAGAAAAAGGAGAGGAAGTCACACTCAAAACACAAAGACTCAAACCTGTACCCAAGCTCCCATGTAGCTGCACCCGATGGGCGCTCTGCTTCCTAGTTTCAAGGCAAAGAACCCTACCTGCCACACATTCCTGCTCCTACCATGGTAGAGCAGCTCCACAATGAGGTGAAGTCTCTCTGTAGATTTTCCACTAGTAAGCACAAGGGTGGTAAACAAGCATGACTGTCACCATCTTGTAATTCTGATGGATTAACAGACCTAAGTATAACCGATGGCCGCCAACGTCACAGCAAGTAGATAGCCTGGTCCTTCTGAAGAAAGCCAACAGAGCGGCCTATTACAGTCTTGTAAAAACAACTGCAACATACTTCTACACTTCACCAGCCTTAAAACACACAGACAAATGAATATGTTCAACATGAGTTTACAATCTACAAAAGCCAGTTTGTGGAAAATTATAAAAGACCATCTATTGTCACTATTGTCAACAAATAAGCTTCAAGTTCCAATTTGTAATTTCAAATTTCAAGAAGTTCAGATGTCTTATTTTGTAAAATAAACACTGTATCAATTACCAAAAAAACTAGGTGTGGGGACTCACATCTTTAATCTCAGCACTTGGGAGACAAAGGCAGGAGGAGCTCTGTGAGTTCAAGGCCAGCCTGGTCTACATAGCAAGTTCTAGGCTAGCCAGAGCTACAGAATGGTACCTTGGCTCAAATAAACAAACAAAAAGGACCACTGCTTGTTCTTTGCTGTTTATGAATACAGAAATGTGAAACTCAACTAGACTTTCCTATATGAACTGTACAGTGCTATACAAGAATCCAATGAATAATTTTAATGTTGGGTCACATCACAGAGAAGCAGACATGAAATTGTGTAGAAGCACAGAGAGGGGAACAAGTCATCACGCCAGCAGAAAGGAAAAAGGCTGGAAGAAAGAAAATCACAGTGAGTCTTACAGAATTCTACCAGTGGAGAAGAACAGAGTGTGGACAAAGGGACAGGAGGGACTTAGAACAGACAACTTTGGAGTGGCTGAAATGG
This sequence comes from Peromyscus aztecus, assembly GCA_902168405.1. Classification (NCBI taxonomy): domain Eukaryota; kingdom Metazoa; phylum Chordata; class Mammalia; order Rodentia; family Cricetidae; genus Peromyscus; species Peromyscus aztecus. The sequence continues at coordinate 12,565 of CABHPQ010174825.1, read as the reverse complement.
GAGGCCACACAAGAGAACACAGGCTATAGATAGGCCATGTAGGAAGCAGATTCTTTTTAGACAGCTCTAACCATTCTAAAAACAACAACAAAGACAAAAATCCTAAACTCACACCTTTTTGGTCTTTTGTTGTTTGTTTATCATTTTTGTTCACTGTACCTCTAACTTATCTCCTTTTAGATGGAGAAGTGTCTCTGGCTCTCAGAGTTGTATATCTGGTTTCATGATACCTAAGATGTCATATGGTCCTCTGGCCCGGGGACTTGGGTTCTGTCCCTGCCCCTACCCCTGGTCCCCTGATTAGCAATGCTCCCCTAATCAATGTAGACTTGGAGACAAATCCCTCCTAGGATGCTCACAAGCTGTTAAGAAAATGGGGTCAGGGCACACTAGCACTGCCAATGAATCTGCCCCAGCCAACCCCAGTCCAGCCCCAGTCTCAACAGCTGCCACTCAGTTCAGCCGACTGGTACTTCTGCATCCTCAGACTGTGTTCGGCTCTCAGTCTCCCCGGGAGGTGTCTGCAGTGAGAGCAAGGAGACATGACCCAGTAACTGATTGCTTGGGGCTGAGCAGGGGAACTCTTCCCAGGGACTGGGCAGAACAGTCAGTAATCTGCTGCTCCTAGCTGAGACACTGTGTTCCTTAGACTCCTCTAAGGAGCCACACGCTGATGACTTCCTGACACATAAGCCTCCTAAACCTAGAACATTTGAAAAGTTGGGCTCTCGATTTTGGCAGAGCAAAAACTTTCTGTTGGCAACACTCTAATCCCAGCCAGGATCCCTCCTCATTTCTGCTGTTTCCTTTTCCCTACCAAATTCAAGCTCCCCCCAAAGAACAGCACTGAGAGCTCACATTCGATGGAAGGAGCCCTCAGCGCTTAAGCTGATGGTTTCCAAAGCAGCTAGTTGCACAAGACGTCTGAAACGCAAACTATATTTATATACACAATCGTGATTAGCTCAGTTCATGTCCTCACTCCTCATTCAGACTAGCAATTAACCATATCCTGGTCTCCCCTGGGGATGCATGTTGCTCTTATGTTTCTCTCATGCCAAAGCATCCTTCTCACAGAACTCAGCAGCCTGCTTGAGCTGTAATAGACAGCACATATTTTAAATTATTAGTAACCACTATAATTTAAAGGATTCTCAGGGTAGGGATTTAAATCTGTAACTTCTGTATCAATGTCCATAGGAGGCATATTCACAATAGCCAAAAGGGAGATGCAACCACATAAGCATCAGGAGAGGAATTGCCAAGCACATCATGGCGCATTTGTGCAGTGAGATATCCAGCCACAAAACAAAGTATTAATAGATGGATGGACCTTGAAAACATCATGCCAAGTAAAGTAAATCAGGTACACACAGACCAGTATTAGACAATGCCATGCATGTGAAGTTCTCAGAGTAGCAAAAGTCAGAGGTTGAAAAGAGTTTGGCAAGGACTTAGGGAAGGGAAAGTAATTGTTCAATGGGAACAGGGTTTCTATTGGGGTAATGAGAAAGTTCTGGAAACAGATGGTAGTGATGGCCACACAAACAATTAATGTATTTTATTTCTCTGATTCATTCACTTATAGTGGTATATTTTTGCCATGCATATCTTACACAATAAAAATTTTTGGAAATGCCTTTTCTGTCTTACTTAGTAACATGGTGTCTTGCCTGCACTGAATTCCAATGTCACTAGTATTTACTTTGATCAGTCACCAGGCATCAAAGAGATAATTCTCTGCTTTGTCAAGAATAACTACTTCATCTTTACAAGAAGGCCCATGTCTCTAAATATGCCTGAAAGATAACTGAACTTTGAAAGTTGAGTGAGGGAGACAGCCTGCCTTCAGTCTCATTTGAGAGGAAATCTGTGCAAGTTGCAGAGCATTGGCTTAGCTGCTTTAATGTGCAGGCACACATCAGGAGTCAGGGAGGCCAAAACCATGGTCCATGGATTTCCTCTGCACTGGGGCCACAGGCAGGACCCGGATTCATAAGTCTTAGACTACACAGTGCTTAAACTGGATACTAACTAACTAGTAGACAATAGTGAGTCATACTGTGGAAAACCACTTGCTAACGCATGTTGTGGCTAGTAAGTTCACCCAAAATTTAGTGTTACGGAGACAAGGCTTATTTGCAACACCCCGTGACAAAGTTGGAAGCAATGCATCAGGATGTGGAGTATCAGCTACAGCACCACAGGGAATCTGTCAATCTTCCACACTTTCAGCGACCCCTCTTTGTCCTAGTCACAAGGTGAACGGTTCTGCAAGCGTGCTATCTGGATCAGAACATCACTAACATATTGGTGTTCAAGAGAGATACAAACTTTGGTCTTTTTTCTAGACCTTCTGAATCAGAAACTCTAGCACCCCAAGCTTTAACAAACTTCCAGATGTGAAATCCAGCACCCCAAAGTTTAACAAGCCTCCAAGACAGTAATTATACAGTTCCTCCTTTCCTTTGTATTTTTGAGACAGGGTCTCTCTATGTAGTCCTGGGTATTCTGAAACTTGCTGTTTAGATCAGGCTGGCCTCAAATTCAGAGATCTGCCTGCTTCTGCCTCCCAAGTGTTGGGATTAAAGGCACATGCAACCACACCCAGCCACTTCCAAAGCACTGTGTAAATGAAAGTTCTTCTAGTTTTTTTTCTCTTGGCGAAAGCACCTTCAACTGTATTGACCACTTTCTGATTTATAGAATAATAATGAAGCTACTATCTGAATTCTTAGAGAACAGGTGATGTCTTGCCACTCTGCAGGAAGGGCAGTTTTCCAGGAAAGGAATTCTGAAAGGAGTTTGGCTTGGAAGGAAACAGAATCAGCCCAGTTGAGATAACGTCTGGTTTCATTGCAAGTCCTGAGTCCGATCAACTCAAGTCATTGCAGCCATGCATCTTTCCACTGTTGTGGAGCAGTACACTTCCTGGACTGTCTACGGTCCCACTGTGTCACTCTCTTTCCCTCTACCTTTGCCAAGTGCAAGAGTCAATTCAGAGTCTCAGGTCACAGCAGTTCTTTGGATATTCAAGCAAAATCCTGCTTTCAGAATTCCTCAACTTTTACGAGCTATAGCAAGATCTAATTTTTAGAAACCATTTTGGCCTGAACTCAACTCAAGTTCTCTAAGCCCACTCAAACCAGGCTCTTACCTAATGTCCTGGCCAATGACAGGACCCAGACAGGGGGTGCCTTGGCTACTTCGTGCTATTACAGGAAACTGTTTCTGAAGAGCTTCAGCAGAAGCGATGGTATCATACCTGTGCTGGCTCCCCTTTATCACCCTTCTCCGCAAAGACAACATTTTCTGTTTTCTACCCATTCTGCCTCATCCTCCCTGACAACTGCCTTCTAATTCAGAGTCTTTCAGAGTATCTGCCGGTTCTGGTGAGATGACAGTTTTGTGACCTGTGATGGCAGCAGGAAGAGGTGGCAGCAGGCAGGCAATGGCCACTGCTACAGCGCGCACAGATTCCAAGGACACAGAACGTGAAGACATTCCACCCAACCCTGGGGCCCTGCAGGACAAGACCAGGTCAGGTTATCTTCAAATCTGAAGTTTCAGAGGTACCCTCATCTCTCCCTGACATAGGAGGGGTGTGGATGCCGCCTAGGTGAGCTACTTCAAAGACTCTCTTCATCATCTATGCCACATACAACCCCAGTGATTCCCTGGGAAGGTTTTTACCTCCATGATGGGACTGGATGCCAAGACCTTCTCTTCAATGTTGGTATCACTGGCTGAGCCACCAACCGTGGCAAAATAGCGCATGGCATACTTGGCCGACACCGTCTTCCCTGCTCCAGACTCTCCGCTGACTATGATGGATTGGTTTTTTTCATCCCTGGAAGGGAAAGAGCTCTGGTCAGTCACTGGCTATGGAAAGGTGCTGCTGCCTACCAGGGACTCCGATGGAGGTGAACCTGATACGAGGCATTTCTTGGGGATAAATGTGGATAACTGTGTGAAGTCTGCCCTCCCTCATAGGTCTACATGAGCTCTGGAAATGGGAGGAAGAAAGTAGGTATGAGCAGGGCTTTGCAACAGCAAAAGCTCACCATCACTCAGGAGAAGGACGGTGTGGCCAGCAGCTTACCCTATAGATAGGGATACACTGCCTATTATCCTAAGAATTTACACATGCATCCTTTCATCCTAGTTCCTCCAACAGGTCTACTCGGTGCTACTCAATGCCCTGGAAGTTTGAAGAACAAGGATCTTCTCTTGCATTGAGCCTAGCATGCTGGTGGGGTAGATTTGGACATTTCTGTTCATGCAGATGTATTACATAAAGGGCATGCCACCAGCCTCATCTCACAAGTAAAAGGATTGCAACAAAAGGGATTAGAGACTAAATTCAAGTCAGAAAAAAAAAGGATACCTCACACCACATAGACATAGCTACAGTTGTTCTTTTAAAATACAAAGTAGGAAGATAGATCAGAAATGAAAATGCATGCTTTTATGTCTCCAAGGAACACAAGCATTCAAAGCAGAGAGGAATGACAACATGTAAGACACAGATTAGGGCGAGAAATTGCTTATGATGGTGAACTTTAGTTCACAAAACTACAAGGAAGGCTGGCGTTCTACTTCCAATTCTCCACTCTGATAACAGTGCCTGGTACCACACACGTACTCAATATCAGCGAGGACCCAGTGGACCTAACCCCCCCTTCCCCGTTTCCCAAATGAAGGCATACTTAAAACTCAGGACTCCCAGTGCCAGGTGGGTACAGAATAACTGAGAAGCCTCCATGATGGGATACCATGCCTTCTTTATTATTGAAGCTCTCAGCGTGGATGAAAAACGGCCAACTGTCTCCAGGTCAGGGCCAAAGCAGAGGAACTGGGCAATGGTATGATGACGTAAAGGAACCTGTCCAACTTGAGAGGAACTAGAAAGAGAGGTGAGCCTGGCTGGAGGTGCAAGTGCTTGGAAAAATCATGTGAGGGATGGGGTGGGGCTAAAGAGATTGAACCCATAAGGCAGTCCTCATTAGCATGGGGCATAGAGGTCTCAGCTCACACTCATGGACAATCAAAAAGGGACCCAAGGGGCTCTGGAAAGCAGACGCAGAGAAGATGAAGTTGAACATACCTATCTTTAAATCGGCTACCCAACCAAGTAAAGAAAACATATATCGATGCCTTCCTAGCACTTGGGGAATGAAATCTTTCTGAGATTCCCCTTCATTCTAAGCCACTGTTTTGCTCTCATCAATGCTCATTTCTTCTTTCCTCGCTCCCATAACAACTTAACACTAAAAGGTAGCCTCCAAACAGACCTCCAATGTGGCTACTTCCCATTTTCATCCATTTATTTATTATTATTATGCGTGTGTGCCTGCTTTTATGTATGTAGACCATGTGTGTTCCTGGTGCCCATGGGAGCCAGAAGAGGATCCCCTGCAACTGGAGTTACAGAGGGCTGAGAGTCACCATGTGGATGCTGGAACCAAACCCAGCAAGCACCCTTAGCTGTGGATACCCTCTCTCCAGCCTCCATTTTCATCCTCTTTGTTTTTCTTTACATTGTAAGGACCTTAAACATAATGTTAAGTGTCACCTCTGTTCTCATTACTTCTTTTTACCAAGTCCTTAGAGAACTGATAAGAGGCACAGGCATCCAAGATGGCTGGGAGCATAGATAACCCAGCTTTACACCTTGGTGACCATCACATGGGTCACGTCCTTCTTCTGGTGTCCACCCTGAGAGCTCTCTGAGTGTAACAAGAACGAGATTGGGCAGCCACACCCAAGATTTTGGAGTTTTGTTCAGTTTTCATCCCCAAAGAAGAGAATGAACGCAGGATGGGACTGAGTCTCAGTCCTCAGCAGAGAGCCACATACTGTCCCATTTAACAAGGATCCCAGGGAGAAACACATAGAATCAAACAGCTCAGTCGGGGAGGGAACACATGAGTGCTCTGAGGCTTCCTGCTGCAGCACAGCACACAAAGCAAAGGGTTCTGGGTAAAACATCTTACCTGGTAAAGGACAAACAAGGCACACAGTTGTGATCCTTACCCCTTTTCTCTTTCAGTGTCAAGGTGCCAATGACTTTGCACAGCACCGAGAACAGCTGAGCAAGTGCTGCCCAGGGAAGGGAGCAGTTCATCCAAGAGGTGAGACGCTTTAGGAGTCAAGCAGCCTAGTCCAAAGATACGTGGCCAAGAAGGAAAAACAGAGGGGCTAGTTTTTGTGACAAGTGTCCAGGAAAAAAACAGCATCAGAGGAATGAAATAATCAAAATCCAGCAGGGTGAGGAGATGAAAACATAACCCGGATTTCATCAGAATCACAACCTCTATCCCCAAGTTGAAATATCTTTGCGTTGTTCTGGCAACAAGGCTCAGTCAGTCGAGTGCTCCCTGCACAAGCTGAGGACCTGAGTTTGGATCCTCAGTACCCACATGAGAGGCTGGGTGCAGTGTGCACACCTGTAATTCCAGCACTGGGGAAGTAGAGACAAGAGCACCCCGAGGCTTGCTGGCCAGCCATTCTAGCTGACAGGTGGGCTTCCAAATTACTGAGAGGAACTGTCTCAAAGGATAAGTTGGAGAGCAACTGAGGCATGTAGCTCACGCCCACACACACAATTTTTGTATCCGAGTCTTTTCAGAGGACAACTACTGGAAGTAACTAACTGTAAGCTCCCACTTCATCTGGTGACTATCAGGGCAGGTACTGCCATGTATGCTCAAGTCAGATAAACTCACTTCTTAGACCACCCATTCCCTTTGAATACACCGGTGAGGTATGCACACTACCATGTATCCACCCACGAGGATGGTGGGACAATGCCAGCTTCAACTTTGTTCTTCCAATGTTAGCTTTCCTCCTGACTCAGAACTGGAATCCAGGATACAGACATGAAAACGGACTTGAATTTGAACCTCAGTTCTATTACTGATGGCTGTCTGACTTTGCATGCGCTTGTTAACTTACCAACCACTTCAGCATCTCTTACAACTGGGATCCCTAAGGCAGAAGATGTTCTGAGTGGCTGCCTTGATTTGGTACCGGCATCTCACTCCCTTGCCAGATTAAATTTCTAAATCAATGATCTAATTACATTTTTCCCTTTTCAAGAAGTTAAAAAGCTATCCAGTACTCATCAAATCAAGTCCAGGCTCCTCAGTTCAGCATGTGAACCCCTTTACAATACATGATACTAAAGCCATTAAAAAGTACTGGGCAATCTAAAAGAGCGTAGAGTGTGTTGAGCCCTGCTTCTGCCCCAACAGGCTCTGCAAGCCACTTGATCATGCTACAGAACAAAATCTGTACACTGAATATCTGCCAGGAGATCATACGATTGCTTTGTGAGTTAGCCACAATGGACCACTTAGTTTATAAAGAGCACATACCTTCCCCAGCCCTGCATCCAGGGTACTCTCTCAACTGAAGTTCCTTCAGTACAGACCCTTTGGGAGTCATCCTGACTTCCTATCCTGGGCATCTCAGAAAATGTAACTTCTCATCTCTTGAGGTCTAGTACAATTTGTACTGTTCCACTTTTAATATGCTGCCACCTTTCACGTGACACTGGCTGCAGTTCCCGCTGCATGACTTCCATCTGCCTCCTTCCTCTGGCATTCTGTCTTCTCATCTCTAAATCAGAAAGCTGCAACACGGGTTCCCAGGATAAGTCTCTCCATTTTTGACATTCAATCATCCTACAACTAATACATTAATAGGAGCAGTGGGTAAGGAAACGATTAGTTTCCAATTCCAGTCGTTTGGGGATGGGCATGGGTATACATGGATAAATATAGACTCCTACCCAACATCCTCCAACAAATACAACCAATGTTGGCTTCAGCCATTTGGCCAACTAATAGAGATGATCTAGAAGGTGACTTGAGTCAGTCCACTCTTTAATAAATCTTTTTCGTCTAAACCCAGTAAATTTCCCTTTAGAGAAGGCAAACCATGGCCAAGAATCTACTTCCTAGCTGTTATCTGGAGTCTAAGCTGTCTCTAGGATGGCATTCACTACTGCAGACAGAAAATGCCCGGAGAGGTCTGTGCCTCACACCAGACAGAGGGTTCTGAGATGAGCAGCTCCTGACAAAGGCCTGACACCGACATCTCCATCTTGCCTCTAATCACAACTCACCCCAGGCCCCCTTCCTGGACACCTGGGAGGTAAGACTTGCCTTCAAGACCCTCTAAGTTTTCTTTTACGTTTCCCACCACAGCACTTTAAGCTGAGACTAGTGATCGTCTCTGCCCATCATTCAGGTGGGTACAGAACACGGCACATGGGGTTGTTGAGACATGCTCATCCTATGTCAAGGTCAGCCAAGTTTTGTTTTCAACCCCCTGCAGAAGAGTTGTTTCGTTTGGGCTTCATACAGAGTAATTTGTCACCCGTGGTCTCCCAGTCAGCAACATGCATACAGGAGCCTGCTTGACCCATCTCTGAGCTCAGAGACCTGAGGTCTGACTCCCAAGCAGCCGGCCTGGCTGTGATGTGGGGCCAGGTGTCCCGCCCACACTTTTGCGGCACCTTTGACATTTCCTGTCCTCCCACCCAATGGTCTGCCAGCCATGTCAGTCAACATGTGTGGCACCCATCTAAGCATTCCCAGGCACTGGCCTTAAATCCTCAGTACCCCTGATACCAAGACCTAGGGGGCCTAAGTAGAAAGAGAAAGCCAGGCCAACCCTAACACCCACAGGTGTTATGTTTACCTCAGTCAGGCTCCCTGGACCCTAAATCTTGGGCACTTTCCTGAGTCAACAGTACCTGTCCTTGTGTGGTGTAGATATAGTCAATGGAGAAAACTGGACAGAGGAGTCATGCCGCCTAGGCCTTGAGCCCAATTGAGTGTGGCTCTTTCTCAGAGGCCAAAGAGTACTACTGGAAGGCTTAACAGCAAGGAGCAGGTACAGCCTCATTGGTTTTCAGAAAGTCACGTGAGCAGGACATGGCAAAGTGTGGTGATTGCCCTGCAGGCTTTACAGCAGGGAGAGAAAAACCATCCATGAAGAGACAAGAGTGAAACTTGGCTCAGCCAGATTTCATTGTAACTGGGGCTAAACCAGGACTTCTAGAGTCTGTTCCAGATAATTTTACTTTGGCTATATTCAAGTGTAGCACAAGTTTTGAAAAAAAGTATTCAGGTAGCAGTTAACTCAGTCCCAAGTGCACAGCAATTTAAGACATGTTTACATTGAGATTCCTTACAAAGTACATCTGGTTTCTTTCACAAGAAAGGGTACTGTTGACTCAGAGTAGTGCCCAAGATAACACAGAAGTCAGATGTACAATGAAATGTACTTAAAACACAAGCTCTTATTACCTTCCTGATGCTGTGACCCTTTAATACAGTTCCTCATGTTGTGGTGACCCCCAACCATAAAACTATTTTCATTGCTACTTCATAACTGCAATTTTGCTACTGTTATGAATCACGTTGTAAATTTCTGATATGCAGATAGTCTTAGATGACCCCTCTGAAAGGGTCATTTGAGGGGTCCTGACCTACAGGTGGAAAACCACTGTGCTAGAGCTGTTAAATCAGCTGCTGCATGAATATGCTCAGGCAAGAGTAGCAATTCAGACATCTTGTAACTTCCTTCTGGTTTGTTACCCTGTATACAGACTAAACAGTCCTTACTGGAGAATGCAGTAACTGCTCCTCCCAGGTCAGAGGACAGGCACCATTACTTTTCATTCTATGCTCCAGCGGAAGGCTTAGGACTCACCTAGAAAATCAAGCAGTTTCCTCATTAGCTGGATTTACACTCTTCAATTTCTGAGGTGGGGAAGCAGTACAGCTGGACACTTTTGAAGTCAGAGAAATCCAATGCAACCGGGTCTGGTGGCACAACCTGTCCCCCAGCCTGATGCTAACTAGGCCTAGTTATTTTAGGGGGTCCACTCTATAGGCTATGGGACTAGCTGGAGAGAATCAGGGCTTAGGGGCCCCTCCATCCCCCTCGTGCAGCTGCTGCAAGGCTCTCACATTTATTTCAAGGTTACATTTTTCTGTCTCCAGTCCCATGGAGGCTCCAGACTCATGGACCAGAAACTGTTTCCTCAACCACTGACATCACTGAGACACGGAGGGCTGGTGGGGGTGGGAGATGGGTGCTTAGCACAAGGTGGTGTCAGGAGCCACAAAGGCCTGTTCAGGATACAAGACAATGGGTAAATGGTACAGAGCACAAAGACACATTGTGAATAAACTACTCCTGCACGTCTAGTGCGCTGTCGGTACTCAAGTACTGCATGATGAATGAATATATACTGTGGGTGAGAAAAAGAATCCTCCAAATATTGCTTGGCTATGGAAAAGTACTACTGATTAAACCCATTCATGTTAGCTCTTTGATTTCTATGACTAAATTATGTAGCACAACGATTATGAATAGCATGAAACCCAATACATGAATGCTGGTGTAGGCTTCTTCATTCAACTGCCAAGATAAATGTTCCATCTTCTGAGTTACCTCTAGAATTTTATAAATGCAATAGAGTTCTCTCTCCAGGAACAGATGCCCACACCTGCAACACAGGGAAGCCTCAGGACTTTCACCTATAGCACAGCATTCCAGACCCCCACCCTCAAAAATCTGACTGTTCTAGAGGCAGATAAAAGAAAGGTCTCAATTAAGCAAACTGCTCTAAGAAAACAATCAGGAGAAGCCAACAAGGAGGGCTCATGCTGAACAAGTACTTGAACCTCATTTCTTAGTGACTTATTGGTCAGAGTGTGCTTAGGTTGAGTTGGGAACTAACGTTCCAATAGATCCTGGAGATGGGATGTGATGGAGGACAGATAACTCTCCTCTCCTTGGAGAAAACCCAAGCTAGCGACGCTGGTGGCACCTCTGCGAGGCTCACGGGAAGAGGTTTGGGGTCCACGTGGTCTCCATGTTCTGCCAACAGACTGCACAGTAAGAGCACTACACCTCTCTCCCTCCAGCAGGGGCTTGGGGTAGACCGAAGTGTCTCAGCATTCTCAGAGCACAGAACTAGGGGGCGAAGGACAGCAGCGTCGACTGTTCTTACATCAAGATCCCAAGAGAGGAACCCACATCCTCACTGACCACAGATTATATAGCAACTGGCTTTTTACTCTAGGAACTCCACTTCTCCAGCTTCATCTCCAGCTTCCACATAGCCCATGGTGCTCTCACTTTGGTTACTTCACCAGCATTAGCACAGGAGCAGATGGTGAGCGTGACTATGGCACAGGGAAGGATCTTGCCTGACCACACCAAAGGACTTCCTCGGCTGACTTAATTTGGGTGGCTCAGTCTCTGCCTGTAGGGTGGGTCTGGGTCAGAATTCCACTGTGTTCTGTGCAGCGGAGCCTCAGCAGGGACCTGCAGATCCCATGGCTCAGACTAACATACAAGCCTGCTTATAGCAAAGTGCATAGAACTGTGGGAACCCAGGGGATGCCATGTGAGAAATGAAGGTTTGAGAGGTCCAGGGTAGAATGGAGAGGTACAAAGAGCCAGAAGGAGATGAGAAATCGACCTGACCAGGCAAGCTTAAGTCATCATCCAAGAAGAACTAGTTAGTACCAATACACATCACAAGTGACCTGTAGTCTGTTCTGAGTAACACAAGACCCACATGCTCCAACCAAACAGTACTGCTGATGTTGGTTATTCAGCCTGCACTTCTTTCTTACATCTTCCTTCATATGAAAGTTCTCCCCAAATTTTCCCTTCTCTACCTCCTTCCTCTGCTCGCTTACCTATCCCCTTGAGGGTGAAGCAAAGATCATCGTTGGAACCCCATGATGAAAATTCTCCTAAAAGTGGCTGTTACTCCCTCTAGGGGGCCACCTTCTACAGCTGCTTCTTTTCTCACTTGTAAGCAAAAAGAGTCGAGAGCCACACAAAGTTGAGGAACCCAAACCAGACATCCAAGTCCAGCATTCTTTCCTCTCACCATGCCAAGGTCCTTTAACTACATATGCATCTGACCTCAGGATGCATCTCTGGGAAATGTCTGCTTCAGACCAAGGCATTCAAGCAGGCGCAGTCAGCCTGAAAGCTTGGTTGATAATTCCTGTAATGGCACAGCTCAAAGCAGGCATACAACCCACATCAGAGCTATTCATCAACAGTGCTCACTTAGTCACTGGTCTCGTTGGTACAATGTCCCAAGTCTGTGAATTCTATAACACAAATGAATTCTATCCATAAAGTCTCTAAAGTCATCTGAGTCCTCAAAAGGCTCCCTTTAATGAGCTAGATGAGACCCAGTAATAGGAAGTAATCAATCATTTCTTAGGCAAACAGAAAAACTTGCCGAATCTCAGACACCCATCTAACAAAATTAAAATTGAGGTTTTCTTTTCTCACCCACACAGGATCTGGTTAGTATCTGGTGGGTCCCATCCAGATAATGCTGTCTAGAAGAGCCACCTGCATCTCTCCGCTCTACACAGAGCCCTCCCCACCCACAGCTATCTGGGGTTAGAAGGCAATGAAGACAGCAGAACACCACACAGTCAATAGCTGAACTAGCAGCCTCTCAGTAAAACCAGATAGCCTCATTAAGAGAAAACAAAATCTGCCTATA
>CABHPQ010174824.1:15000-40021 GCA_902168405.1 Peromyscus aztecus | reverse complement strand
GTGCCAGACAACAAGGAAACCCAGTCACAAGCAAGGTGGAAGGCAAGGACCAACACCTGAGGTGGTCCTCTGATTGAGAGAGAGAGAGAGAGAGAGAGGGAAAGAGAATGAGGGGGAGAGGAGAGGTGGGGAAGAGGGAGGAAAAAATCTTTCAGGGCTGGCAAGATGGCTCCCACTACGGCTGATAAGTTCCATCCCCAGGAATCGCATGGTGGCTGGAGAGAGCTGACCCCCACAAGGCCTTCTGACCTCCACACTCATGCCACAGCACATGCACACATGCGTGCACATAGATACAATAAATAAATAAATGGGACAATATTTGAGGAAAACCATTTTCTGTTCATTTCCCCCTTTTCTAACCCCTTGCTTTGTTTGTGTAGGCCCGAGGTTTCTGACACGGGTAATTTTCCTCCTTTCTGAAGAATTTCTTTTGACAGTCTCTGCGCTGCGGGTCCTCTGGCAACAAACTCCTTCTATAAAAAGCCTTTCTCCCTACTTTACTTTGGAAGAATATTGCACTAGGTACCGAGTTTTAGAGAGAGAGTTTTCTCCCTTCAAGTTAAATATTTGACCCCATCCTGCTTGCTTTCATAATTTCCGAAGAGAAGTTCAATTTAATCCCTATCCTTGTTCCTCAATAGGTGAGGGATAGTTTTCTCTGAGTTCTTTCAAGTTTTCCCTTGCCTTTGGTTCTCTGAAGTTTGAGTATGATATGCCTAAGTACAGATTATTTTTTTCTTTTTCTTTAATTCTACCTAGCGTTTCCTGCGTCTCCGGAACCGGTGGTTTGGGGTCGGTCATTCATTTAAGAAGTCCTCAGATACTGTGTCAACACACGTTTCTCCTGCTCCTTTCTTCCTCTTTCCTTTGCTATTCCCATTATCGCACCTTCTGTCACTGTCCTGTAGTTCTTGGCCATGCTGTTTGTCTTTTCCCCTTGAATCGGTTTTGGAAGACTCTACTGACGTCTCTAGAAACTGACTCCATCTGCACCGTCACGTCGAACCAGGCGCCCCCTAGAGGCACCCTGCCATTCCTTCGTTTCCCTTCTGCCGGCCTCTTGTTCCTCCTCGCTGCCCACCATTCCCACGACAGCCCCCAGAACAGCAGTGTTTCCTTGTTGTAAATACAGCTGACAGAGTTGTCTTGAACTCCCAGACTGATAACCGCAGCATCTCTGCCATGTTTGAAGCTTGCCCTGTCTGGTCTGATGTGTAGATGTAACCATCTTATTAAATAAGAAACACAGAGCCAAATGCAGAGTTAAAAGCCCAAGAGGTCAGAGCAGTAAGCTAAGAGCCTTCTTATCACCCGCTGCTGCTGCTGCTGCCGTCCTTCCCCTGAGAAAGAGACCTACTTCCTGTGTGTCTGTCTTTTTATTGACTTTCTGTTCTGCCTTCTCATTGGTTGTAAGCCCAACCACATGACCTCCTCGTCACTGCCTGTCTATACAGATCTCCAGGTCTCTATGGTCGGTATTGAGATTAAAGGTGTGTGCCTCCAACCAGGCTATGTCCTTGAACACACAGACTCTGCCTACCATGTGATCAGATTAAAGGTGTGCACCACCACCACCTGGCTTCTGCTATGGCTTGCTATTAGTTCTGACCCCCAGGCAACTTTATTTATTAACATACAAATAAAATCACATTTCAGCACAAATAAAATATCATCATACTGATGCCTCCCCCGTCTCTTGTGTTACCTGTTAGTCTGCCCGCAGTTCCTCCTTAGAAGTCGAATGTGATGGATGGAGCAGGGTGGCTTCATTGTGAGGGTCTGTGTGCTTCCTTGCATACCTGGCTAGGGTTACTGCCGTTATCCTGCCCGGTTGTTTCCTCTGTCCTGACTACTGTCTTCTGGTTTCCCTACCTGAAGATTTCCTTGAAAATAAGATCTGAGAAGCACGGTTCTTTCGTTGTGTCTCTTTATCTTGTGTGTTGATAGTGAGGGAGGGGAATCCCTCTCGCATCCCACGATTGGGTTTCAGTGTTTTAAAGAGCTGAAGCTCTTGACTGTTGCCTTCAGAATCACATCACAGGTCCCTGCCCGTCTTCCCCTTAGAGGAGACAGGAAAGAAACAGGGCTGAAGTTGGGAATTTACTCTTTTCCCAGGGGGCTCAAGCTCCATGAAACTCCACCTATAAGGCACTGATAAAGTAGTTTCTCTTGGCTTCTCTTTGCAGTAAACAGCAGTGACTGTCCATAGTGCTCTTAGTGACTGTTGAGGGCTCAACCCTAAGCAGGACATTTATGCTACCTCCCCTAAGGCTTGGGAAACCCTGCAGACAGGAAGGGGCAGAAAGAATGTAAGAGCCAGAAGACAAGGAGAGGGCTGCGGAAGCGCTGTCTTCTGTACATGACGGAATCACGGGAGCCACGGATGCCCGCACTGGACCAGCGCAAGACTGAGCCTGCCAACAGTCAGTCATTCGAACTACAGCTTGCTGGGAAGCTACTGGTTGCTGATGGATGCTGGGGTAGGGAGCAGTCATTGTCTTCAGCCGCTGGTGAGCCCACCAGGCGCCAATGGAAAGTTCCCCATTCATCATCATGTGCAACGCCCTGGTTAAACTGAGTGGGTCACAAAACAAAACAAAAAGAACTTTAGAAAGGGACTCACAAAGATTGGGGGGTGGGGTTGATAGAGGTAGGAAAGAGAGAAGGTGGAGAGTGAGTGTAATCAGAACACATTATACACATATATGAAAGGATAGATTTATCTAAAAGCAAATTACAAAAGAAGAAATTTAACTCAAATTGTTAGCAATAGAATGTTCTGGCTACTTCAAAATGGTTCCTTTGCTGTTTCCCACCAGAAGCACAGAGGATTTTTCTCTGATCTTTACCATGAGAGCCTGGTACGTCTCCTGGAAATGAAGCTCACAAAGCGTGGGATGTCGGTAAGATGAGACCCCACTGAGGTTCTCCCTCTCGAGCAACTCACCAGTGACAATGCAGGTTCTCCTAACTCAGCGCTGGCTGCCGCACGGACTCTGTTCAGGACCTCTGCTCCTGTCCAGGGTGACTGTATCCACCTCTCTTTCTCTCCTGCTCTGGAAGCAGGGACTTGTGCTGGACCGAAACTCCCACCAGGTCCTAAGCAAAGTTTGTACAGCCCTTTTATTGTCGTGTGGATGAGAGTGCAATTCAATCACCATCTTTACACATCCGATCAGAAGCCAGAACTTGTTGGTTCTTTCCCCGGGACCTGATGGCACGTATGTGGTCTCGAACACAAGTGGAATCTCAGTGTCTCAGGAGCCCTTCCACAAGTGTGACACAGAAACAAAATGCTTGTCAAAGCTAACTGAGATGCATCACAGTTCAGGCATTTAAATCCCTTATTCCGGTTATAAGTCCAACCTCTTCGTCCTCAAAGTTTGACATACTGCAGTAATAACATGTGCCGTTGTAGTTAATAGCTTAAAAAGCACACAAATCCAAACAGAAATTCAAGCATGATGACTGGGGAGTACCTTAAGTCGTCTCAAATATTCACAAAAGGACAGAGAAGTGATGGAATAGTTTGACATTACTGTTGTTTTAGGGGACTTGCCTTGGCACTGATATTTTAATAGGGTGTGTGTGATTTTTCTGAGAGTACTTTTCATAAAAATATCAAAAATATTCTACAAATAGTGAGAGTGGATTGAGTGGTATATCAAAAAAGATAACTCTACGCCTTAATCCCTGGCACTCACGAATGTCACCTTGTTTAGGGAAGGGGTCCTGAGATAAAGAGAATGGGAGGGAGTGCCGCCCCGACATCCTCACCACACTAGAAAAGGACCGACCATGCCCACCACTCTTTCAAGCGACCACGTCCGAAACTGTCCATTTTTCTTGTTCTGTGTCTCGCTGTCAGAAGCCTCCCTTCTGTCATAGCTTCTCACTGGTGGCTCATGCCAAAAAGTGGTTAAATCAAGTTACTCCTTTAAATTTTCTCCAAATCTCAGACACTAACCCAAAATTGAAGTGTTTTCTGATCAGAGCAAAAAATAAATAATCACTCCTAACAAATCATAAACCTTCTGACTTCTGGAATAACCTAGAAAATTCTTACAAGCCCCAGATCATAGTGTGGCCCACTATAAGCACTGGATATTTGATTGTTAACTGCCTGAAAAGACAACCCAGCATCCTGGATCTGGTACATCTTCTGATTAGCTAATGAGGAATTGGCGAGAAGGATCATCTAACGCTAATTGAAAGTGGATGACTGTTGATTACTAGAAATGAATTGAACTAATGTAATTAATCTCCTAATGCATCTCAGGTGTCATCGCCTGCTTGTACCAAACGAGAGCATTGGGAATAAACGATGTAAGGGTCCATTTTGCCACTAACATGGAAATATCCTTTCAGAGCACAGAATAATTGTTCTAATACTTAAGGATTAGGATAAATGCTGACTTAATCAGTAAATAAATGATGCTATATGATAGATACACCATTTTCAGAAGCAGCCATATTTCAGGGATGGAGTTAAATGATATCTGAGTGCTTCCAATTTGACATCTTGGAATTAAACTTTCAGCAGAATAGGAATTTGGAGGTACACAGCTATAATCCCAGAATTTGGGAGGCTGTGACAAAAGGTTATCAAGTTCAAAGCTAGCCTGGGATGCACAGGAAGTTCAAGGCCGGCCTGATTTACAGAATGAGTTCCTTTCTCTGTAAACCAAAAAAGTGTGTATCAGGCACTGTGTCCTGTCCCTAACACTAAAAAGCAACACTGGAAGAAAGATGTTCCGCTTTCTAAGAATATCCAAGTTAGAAAAGAAAGTGTGAGCTTTGCTTTCTGTTACAGTTTTTCCTGTTAAGTGCTCCTTTCATAATCAGCAATGCTTGTATAAGTACTGTCTATTCATGAAGGAACCCTTCACATTACCTGGTAAAATGCTCCTTAGAATTGGGCCGGGGGGTGAAAGGGGAGGAGTTTTTGATATGTTCAGCATTTTGTTCAGGGGCATCCACACATATTCTTATCCAATTTTCTCATTCATACCTAGGAACTGACTCATGGTCATTCTTAAAACTGTCATGGGTACTGGGGGATACTGGAAAGATGGCTCAGCAGTTAAGAATGTTGTTGCCCTTCCAGAGGATCTGAGTTCAATCCTCAGTGCCCATATCTGGTGGCTCACAACTGCTTGTAACTCCAGCTCCAAAAGATCTGATGCTATCTTCTGGCATCTGGGCACCCCCACAGGCATGGCTTTCATTCACATAGATACACAAATAAATAAAATTAAATAAAAACAGCCATGGTCTGTCTGGCTATGGCTCAGTGGGGGGGAAAATGCTTGTGGGACATCTAAGTTCTATCCCTGGAACCCATGGTGGAAGAAGAGAACCAGTCTCTGAAAATTTGTCTTCTGACCAACACATGGGCACCTCGGCACCCCAAATCACACATAGACGTGCAAACTAATGAACACATTATTTTAGAAACTGGCATAGCATCAGTCAACACCTCTAGGTAATTCCGGACACACCAAGCATTTGTCTAAACACAATAATCTTTCTAGCAGCTACACACACCGATGAGGGAAATAAGGTACATGGAGAAGATCTTCCCATGACCACACAACTAACATGGCAAGAACTGGACTTTAGTCCAAGTCATGTGACTCTGGAGTTTGAATTCTCAGCCACGGTTAACACTGGAATGAGCTGCAAAGTCTTTACAAGACCCAGAAACCAGGTAAGGGGGTCAGACTCAGCATCTTTCTCGTCAACAAAACCTCTTATCTGGAATGTTCTATGCTAGCCCCCGGACAACACCTGAGCTTATCAATGGGGACTTGTGTTGTTATTTTGGTGTACGTAGGAGAAGCCTATTCAACAAGAAAGACTTGAACCTCTCATCTGCTACTGGCTTCTACAGTTCCATTATGTAATTATTTGACTACAGGCCCAACACTTCTGACAATGGGTACATTTTAAAAAACATTGTTGTTTTTACCCGGAGGCATTCTACACCATGAGTCACCCTCATCAAACAAAAACAAACCTCATCTTCTTTAAGATCCTTTCCCAGCCCTTCTTTCTGTGGGCCGGACATGCTTTCCCACAAAACATTTGGTGACAGAGAGCTTCCCGGACTTGTAAAACTGGAAATGGTGCAGGAGCTATGGAGCTGTAGGAGATGTGAAAGACAGACAGTCAAATGTCTGAAAGCCCAGTCTTTAGAATTTCTCTTCCAGGGGCTTAGTGGGAACATTACAGAGAATAGAGTTATTGATTGCTCTTCTCAATGGGGGCCCCAAGGCCTTTGTGTCTTTAATGACTCATGCCTGTGGGTGTCCTTTGAGTCACCCATCATTCCCAGGTGGCATCCTGTAGGCAAGGTGGCATCTGGAATCTTCATCCATTCATTTCATTTATTCTTCAGACACAGAGACACATATATGGATAAAGAGCTGAACGGCCAATAGCTAGGCAGGAGGTAGAGGTGGGACTTCGAGGCAGAGAGAAAGGAAGAGGAGATGAATTTAGGCATGTAAGAGAGGACAGGAGACACAGAAGAACCAGGATGGTCTGTATGTGACAGAACATAGATTAATGGAAATGGGTTAATTTAAGTTATAAGACCTAGTTAAAAACAAGCCTAAGCTAAGGCCAAGCTTTCATAATTAATAATGAGTCTCCATGTCATTATTTTGGAGCTGGCTGGCAGGACAGAGAAAGACTTGTTAAATATGAAACATGTAAGTGTGGGTATGCATGGGTGTGTTGTATATTCATTTGCACGCAAGTGCACATGTAGATTGAAGTGTACGTGTGAAAGAGCAAGTCTGTGAGTCCATGGAGGCCAGAGGTCAACCTGAGATACTGTTCCTCAGAAGCTATGAACCTTGTTTTTCTTTTGTTTTGCTTTTTATTTTTATCTATTTATTTGTTTGTGGTGCAGACACATGCGAGGAGTTCAGAGGACAACTTGGGGAAGTCAGCTCTCTGCTTTTACATTGTGGGTGCCAGGGTCATGAGGCTCAGCAGCGAGCACTTTTATGTGACAAGCCATCTTGATGGTCTTGCTTTACTTTTTGAAATAAGGTCTCTCACTGGGACCTAGGGCACGCCAATTAGGCGAGGGTGGCTGCTCAGCAAGCCCCGGGGAGCTGCCTGTCTCTGTCTCCCCAGTGCTGAGAGTACAATGACATGCCATCATATGATGCTTTTTGTGTGTGTTCTGGGAGCTGAACACAAATCCTCACAATGCAGAGCAAGCACTTCACTAATGAATTTCCTCCCCAACCACAGATGCAGATGTTAGGGTGTTAAGGGGCTGTGGGACCCCAGTCCCTTCCTTCTCCCTCTTTTAATTTCTATAAATGAGACACGTCAATTTGCTCGGCCATGTGCTCCTACCTCAGTCAGCTGTTACCAAGGCTTGAAAGCAATGAGGCCAGCTGATCAAAGCTCTAAACCTTCAAAATCATGAAATCACGGCTGAGCATCCACCTGGTATCCCACCCTCAGCACCACAAGGTCCTTCTTGAAGGAGAAAAGGACATGGATTCCATAATGTAAGACTAACAGTCATAACAATTGCAATCAAGAGCAGGAGCAGACTCTTAGACATTCTTCCTGCATGACATCCTTAAGTCCTTATGTGAACCTGTAAGGAATTCCATGATAGACAACCTTGGAGCAGTGTGAACTTGTTTTTGCAAAGATTTCATGGACACAAAAATCAACTATGGTTGAAATGTATTTGCTTTTGCATGTATGTTATTATGAAATGTTATAAATTAGATGATAAAACACTAAACAATTGGAGAACTCCCCCCCTTGAAGAGTGATAGTATCTCAAAACTAATGTATTTCAAAATATTTAAATTCTATAAAATTCCACAAGAAATATTATCAAACCCAGAAGCCTTCTTTAATAGTAAGCAAATTATTGAACCTTGATCCTAAAAACAAGATGTGTGTGCATTTTACAAGAAATCATTAAATTATAGAGAATCCTCACTTGGAACTAATTGCTAATTTTTATGATTTCCTGTTTAGCCATTGATCTGGATAACTTTACCAATTGGTTTTATAATCATCGTTAATAGACATGTGAAGTATACAGGCTTAAATTCTGTTTGTTTAAGTAGAGGAATTTATTTTTTAAACTTTAATTTCACAAAGCCATTAGAGTTGGCTCCAGTATTCATGAGTTCTATATCCATTGGTTCAACCAACCACAAATAGAATATTCTGGAGGAATGCATGTGTGTTGAACATGGATAGACATTTTGCTCTGCCATTATCCCCTGAACAACACAGTATAACAAGCACCTATATGTTACTGCTCTAGGTGGAGGCATGAACCTGGGAGAGGGGAGCCTAAAAATGAGGTGGATTCAAGTACTATGCAATAGCCAGCTTTATTCATGACCCTGAGAGGGCCATGCAAATGCCATGACAGATAATAGCCCAGTTAAAAACTAGGCCTCAGTTCCAGCTTCCTGAAACTAGACAAGCCATTTCTGAGGAAGCCACAAACAAAGGACAATCAATCAACAACATCCCTGACAGCCAGGCGACTGTGAATACTAAGCCTGAGCTTTATATTCTGGGGGTAAAGCAAGGTCACATGAGTTTAGGCTGTGTACAGTTGAGAGGACAACAGGTGCTTGGAAACATCTTCCAATAGCAAAAGTAAGATGACGGGTATGCTAGGATCCTGGCGCCATCCCACAAAAGACCACCATTCAAGTCTGCAATCAGCAGGGCATTTATTATCTTGAGAGTAAAGGTTCCAGCATGCTGGGACCGCACATTCAACACAAAGGCAAGATGATGACCCAGAGAGAATCTCGCAGGTTCCTTTTATATACAGCTAAAGGAATTCTAGAAACAGTTAGGTCATTCTATCTATGATTGACTAAGCAAGCGGAGGTTACATTAGTACATCTCTGATTGGCTAGGGCTAGCAGGGGCAGGCTAGGGCTGCAACTCTTCCACCTTTGGACATGTTTGGACAAGTCCCAGGATCTGTCCCTGTTTGGTCATTGCCTTGAGATAATGCAGGAAGCTGACTCAGGCTTAGTATGCAGTCTCCCTGCTGTCAGGGGCATTGTTGATTGATGGTCCTTTGTTCATGGCTTCCTCAGAAATGGCTTGTCTAGTTTCAGGAAGCTGGAACTGAGGCCTAGTTTTTAACTGGGTTATTACCCGTCATGGCATTTGCATGGCCCTCTCAGGGGAATCTGAAGTGAACCCACTCCTATTCACTATGCCTGGGAGGGGCATGAGAGCGCACTCCAAAAACAACCCATGTTATGGAAGAACAGAGGTTACTTGTGCTCAGTTGGCATTTTCTCACAAGGGCTCAGAAATCTCCTCACACGGCTTCCTTCATGGACCATGTTCTGTCACCTATACGGCACTTGCCCGTATTCAGCGTCACAATGAATCTAGAAATGACTGAACATCCGCAGCAGACTGTGTAAGGGAGACACAAACACCGTGATGTCTTCTTATACCAGATTTGGGTATCTAAGCGGGTCCTGGAGCTAATCACCCACGGCTAATGAGGGACAAGTGTATATGCGGCAGCTGAGAAATAGGAGAGAAGTCTTATCTATCCCCTTTCTGTAAGGCCCCACCAAGCCTCTCCTGAGATCTACCCCTGCATCATTTGGTCATATGAAGCAAGAAGTCCCCTGATCCTTTCTTTAAAAATGAGCTACTTTGGGTCACCTGTTCAGTCATGTGCTACCAAAAGAGTCTCCTTACAAAGCAACAGGGTCACCTTGCAAAACTCCACAGAAATCAAAAGAAGGGCAAATGACAGAATCCAAGAAGAAGAAATGGGGAGCTCTGGACTTTAGAGAGACTTTGGATGTTTTAAAGAGACTGAATTTTTAAAGACTTTGGGACTTTAAAACTATGGAATATATTTTGTATTATGATATTGATATTAATACAAGATCTTAGAGATAAGGGCTTTTTTAAATTTTTTTTGTTTTTGAAGACAGAGTTTCCATGTGTAACAGCTCTGGCTATCTGGCACTCGATCTACAGATCAGGCTGGCCCTGAACTCACAGAGATCCACCTGCCTCTGCCTCCCAAGTGCTGGGATTAAAGGTGTTTTCTCCACTGATGTAGAAGGGCCCAGCTCCCAGCCAGTAGCGCCTATCTAGTATAAGAAAGCAGATTTTCGGGAGCAAACCAGTAAGCACCACTCCTCCATGGCCTCTACTTAGTTCCCGTGCCCAGGGTTCTGCCGTAAGTGCCTACTCTGACTTCCCTTCAGCTGTAAGGGAATAGCTTCTTCCTAGCCCCTCCTCAGAAGAGATGGGGTTCTGACCAGATGGCTTGGTGAGTAAAGGCACCTGCTGCTGAGCCTGACTGTAGCTAGAGTTTTCCTGCCTGGCCCACAGTCAGGACAAATCTCTCTCACCTGCCAGTCCCACAGCCGCTCAGACCCAACCAAGTAAACACAGAGACTTATATTGCTTACAAACTGTATGGCCGTGGCAGGCTTCTTGCTAACTGTCCTTATATCTTAAATTAATCCATTTCTATAACTCTATACCTTGCTACATGGCTCGTGGCTTACCGGCATCTTTACATGCTGCTTGTCCTAGAGGTGGCTGGCAGAGACTCCCTCCGCCTTCCTGTTCTTTTTATTCTCTCTGTTAGTTCCGCCTATACTTCCTGCCTAGCCACTGGCCAATCAGTGTTTTATTAGCAACACATTTGCCATACAGAACATCCCACAGCACCTGACAACCCCAGCTCTGTGCCCTAGAGCCACACGGTGAGAGAAGAGAACCAACTCCTAAAACTTGTCCTCTGGCCTCCACAAAGCATGCCGTGGTATACAAGTCACACACACACACACACACACACACACACACACACACACACACACACAAATAAATAAATAAATGGACATAATTTTTAAATTAAAAAATGAGATATTCTGTCTACAGCAACCACAGTGGATAGACTCAAGAAGTGACCAACAGACAGACTGAATAATTAGGCCCTGAAGACTAATGACCTAAAGGAAAATAACAAGGGAGTGTTCTAAACTGATGTCCATTCCTAAGCTCATTTTAAAAGTTTCATAAGTTGCTAACTGATTGAAATTAGATATCTCCCAGGCCGGGCCCACCCTCCTTTCTCCTAACAAGATTATTGTCAAGTTAATCTGAACAGTTACCCTGGAAGGGCCAGGTAGATACAGTTATCCTTATGAAAGAAAGGCAGGTCTCTACGTTTTAGGAGAGGTATCACTCAACAAAACTAAACCACAGGGAAGAAAAGCAGACTGCCGTAAGTGAGGAAATGCACCTGGCTCAGTTTGAGTGACAGCCACAAAATTAACCCTACTTAAGATGTTTTTTAAAAACATAAATCCCCAAGTTGTCAGGGTGAGGCGCGGCATAAAAACCGCAGCACATCCAGACACACAACACCGTCTAGTAATTAAATTGACTACCTGTCACCAGAAAGGACTTTTATTCCCTCAGAATGTATCCCATCTATGAACCTGCCAAGCAGCCTCAAGCATGAGACAGGTGCTTTCAATGACTAGCTAAACACTGGATGTCAGCCATTTAATTGCATAACTGTAATTCTGAGAGGTGAAAAAACAAACTCATCTCCATTGTTTTGAAAGCATGCAGCCACACACACCCCAACACCCTTAGAGTTTAAAATGTGCACATTTCTCGGCAAACTCAACATGCCAAAATATACTATGATCAAGCAGGAATAGTATTAGTGATATTTGACAGCATATAAGGGTTCTGCAAGATAATGTTTTATGTATTTAGTAAGGTTTATGCATATAGCCAAAAGTAAGGCAGTCACTCAAAGTTTACCTCTTCAAAGTCCTCCCAGGTGTCTAGGGTTTGTTTATGTCATTGACTTTGTTTTGACAGTGTTGAGGATGGAGACAGCTCTTCATTTCTGAATATTTCTACTCCTTTAGCTTCAAGAATGATGCTTGGACTCTATGCTGTACTAGGACACTCTGTATTTGTGTGTATGTGTGTGTACACACACGTACTGTAGATTAAGATCATACTTGCTAAGCATATACTCTACCACCTAGCTACACCTCCTGCTCCTGGTCCCTTTGTAGCAATGCATGTGACCGAAGTCACCATCATCATCACTCTGTTGGTGTCACCTCGACCCATTCAGTACAAACAGAACTGAGCATTTTGCCAAAAGCACAGGACCTCATTCAAGATTTTCTCCATGGTTCCGTCCATTACTACATGTCCAAGTTTTACAGTTGAGGAAGTGCACTGCAGCGTTTTCTACCACGTGCAGTTTGCTAGGATGTTACCTCATTTTCACACGTTCCCAGTTAGCAGCTGTGATGGAGCTCAAACTTCCAAACTAGAAGCATGATGAGGATACATTGGCATGGACTTTGCTTTAAAATATATATATATGTATGTATATATATATATATATGTATATATATATATAGTATTTAAATTTTGCTCTTCAGCTTGTGAAGAGAGGAATGGTTCCTTCTCTCTGCTGAATTCTCTCAGCTGGTTTGTCTACAGCATGGCAGTCAGCCCTGGCTGTACATCAGAATCCCTGTGAGGTTGTTTAAACATTCAGAAGCCCAAGGCTTCGCTGCCAGAAATTCTGAGTCTGTAGCTGGCATTTGTACATTTAAGAGCTCTGCAGGTAATTTTGATGGGCAGCCAGGGTGGAAAATGCTGTTCTACAATATGTCTACAGGCATTTCTTCTGTGGAGATTGGGTGCAAAGACAAATTCACTCCCAAGTTTTGCAAGCAGCAATTCAATATTGACCCATATATTTCTGTCGTAAGAGAAAGACATTATTACGGTTTGATTGTGAAATGTCCCCCATAGGCTCTTGTTCTGATTATTTGGTTCCTAGCTGGTGGTATTATTTTTAAGGGAAATAGAAATTTGGAGGCTTGGATGGAGGAAGTAGGTTACTGAGGACATGCCTCCTCTCTCTAGGAGATATCTATACCAGGTCTCCACTCTCTCTCCCTCCTCCTCACCTCCCTCTTCTTTCCTCCCCCCCCCCATCTATCTATCTCTATCTCTATCTCTCCTCCCCTCCTGCTTCCTGATTACCATGAGTTAACAGTTCTCTGCCACACACTCCCTCCACCATGATGCTCTGCCCAACTGCCTGGGCCAAGCAACCATGCCCTCAACACTCTGAAACCATGAACCAAAATACCTCTTCCCTCCATGAAGTTGTTTCTGTCTGATGTTTGGCTATAAGAACAATAAAGTAACCAATAAAGGTAGAAGTGCCCCTCACAACCTTTTCCACTGTAGAGGCTCCTCTCCCAAAAGCCCTCTAGACATCAGCTTCTCACCCATGCTTCATAGCTATCTGCTGTGAATTTAAATTCCACTGATCAGGAAAAACTCAAGGAGTTTCATCACATCTTGGAGATATGCTCAAAGCAGAAATCAGAGTGGCGGTATCCTTTCCCCTAAACTCTTGGATCTTACAATGGTATTTCTTTAGATTCTCCTCTGCTCTCCGGTTATAACCCTGTGCACATGCCCCTCTTCTGCCATGGCTCCCCAAACTCTGACAGCCACATTCCCTGAATCACAGAGGACACTAGGAAACTATAGGTTTTGGTGACAGAGGTGGGTAACCCAGCATAGAGGAGCTAAAAATTCTAAGATTGTTCTATAAGAGCCCCTTGACTCTTCCCACTCCAAAAACCCTTCCAGCTCTCCCTCTATGAGAGTCCCACATATGGATGCACGTTCCTAACCACGTCCCTTCGGCTGCAGCCACCAGTATCTACTGTTTTTTCACTCAGGGGAAACATAAAAGTCAGCTTTCCCTTACAAACTCGGAGAGACCCGACTTAAAAAGAGGAAATGTTGATATTTGGCTCACAGTTTTGGATGTTTGGGCCAATGGCCAGTTAGTCTTACTGGTTTTCCATCCTGTGTTGAGGCAGCACATCACGGGTGGGAGAACATAGCAGATGAAGAAAGCTACTCACCCCGTGACCGGGACGCAAAAGGAGAGAGGAGGGGCTAAGTTTCCGCTCTTCCCTTCCAAGGAGTACACTGATGAGCTGAGACCCTCCGCCTGGTTCCTTCCGCCACCTCCCAACAGAACCACGGGCTGGGAAACAAATCACCTTTGGCACGGCAGTGATTTGGCTCCTCTTTGTCCCTCTGACCTCGGAATCTATCTTGTTGTTTAATGTCAGGATTAATGTCAGATGTGAGCAGAACTTTTATATGGTAACAATTTTTAAAATTAGTAATCACAGGGCCTGTGAGATGGTTCACCAAATTAAGGCACTGCCAACCCTAAAGACCTGAGTTTAATCCCCAGAACCCACACAGTAGGAGAGTACTCCTCAAATTGTTTCCCGACCTCTGCATATATGCTGCAACATGCTCCACCCCGACCACACACACACAAATAATAATAATAATGATAATAATAATAAAAAATAAATAAAACTTTAACTTAAAAAAAAAAGCTAAACATACAATCTTGGGCCTGCAAGATGGCACAGCCCATCAAGTGCTTACTGCACAAACCTAGCAGTGTGGGTTCAATCCCTGCAGCCCACACAAAGATGAAGGAGAGCACCAACTCCACCAAGTTGTCCTCTGACTTCCACAAGTGGACCGTGGCCTGTGCACACAAGCACACATCGTGAGTGTGTACACATAAAATAGTAAAACTCTGTAAATGTGTTAGACGTATGCACACATCCACGTATGCACGCATGACCACACACACACACACACACACACACACACACACAACATTCTGAAGTCTTAAGGCTGGCATCTGCCCTACCGGGTCTCACACCTGCTTGACCTGGTTACTCCCTGTCTTCTCCTACTTCCCCGCTGAAATGGAAAAGCCATTCCTCTTCTTGTCCCACCCCATGTCTGGGAAGTAGATGGCGTGGTTTTGAGTTTACGATCTCACAACTGGAAAGAATTTGTCCCGAATCCTAGATAGACTTTGCGCCTTGAACTTTGGTGGATGCAGAAACAGGTGAAGATTCTGGAGACAGCTGGGGTGGAATGATTGTGCTTTCCATTGTGCACAGAACACGAGCTTAGCGAGAGAGACATTAGGATGCTAGTGTTTGAAGGTCCCCACAGAAACTCTTTCTGAAATGTCATCCCCTTTGGGAGGGATTAAGAGGTTAAAACCAGATAGATCTTGAAGAAATTACAGGGACTAGGGAGAAGACTCAGTGGATAAGGACTTGCGCGTCACTCGAGCATGAAGGCCTGAGTTTGGATCCTCAGTGGCCGGATAAAAGCTAGACATGGTGTTTTGTGTCTGCACTACCAGCCTTGGGGACAGACACAGCCAGTCTAGGCGTCTGATGAGCCGCAGATTCAGCGATGAGATCCCGTCTCAAAAAGTAAGGTGGAAATGCTAGAGGAAGGCAATCAACATCAACCTCTGGTCCCTGCACCTGCATGTTTGGGTAATCACACCCACACACATGTAGACACACCCACACATACATATATATGTACCCACACACATATATACATACTCATATACATATATACACACCCATACATACAAAAAGAAAGGAAAAGACATAGTCAGGAGCCGGGTATGGTGGCACACGCCTATAATCCCAGCACTCGGGAGGATCCCGTGTTGGAAACCAGGCTGGGCTACGTAACGAGACATTGTCTCCAAAGCCAAAACAAGTAAACAAATAAAAGCAATCAGCTCACAGGGCTTCTGCCCTCAGAAATGAATTACCCAGACCTGACTAGTGGGTTTACGGCTCCCTAAGACTATACAAAAATCCCCTCTAGTCTGGGAATGGCCCATTCAAGCTCCTATCTTTCAGAGGGTTGTACTCGAATTGAGTTTGTGTGTTTCTTTAAAGTAATTGATACATGGGTTGGGGAGAGAGCTCACATGGTAAAGCGCTTGCTCACAAGCATGAGGTCCTAAGTTCAATCACCACCCATGCCAAAAGCTGGGCATGGCAGGCACATACTTAATACCATAGCTAAGAGGCAGAGACTGAAGGGTACTGGGGCTCCCTGCCTGCTGGGCAGGCTAGCAGAACAGGCAAGTTTCAGGTTCAATGAGAGATGGTGTTTCAAAAGCTAAGGTGAAGACCAATTGAGGAAGACATCTGATTTCGACCTCTGATCTCCGCACACGTGCACACATACATGAACAAGCATCTACACACACATACAAGCATATATGTGCACATACACACAACAATAATAGCATTGCCGCCGCATAGCAGCACCTCAGGAGGCTGAGGTGGGAGAATTGTGAGTTTGAAGTTAGCCTATGCAACGTAGGGAGAGACCTTGTCTCAAGAAAGAAAGGAAGGAAGGAAAGAAGGAAGGAAGGAGGGAGGGAAGGAAGGAAGGCAGAAAGGAGGAAGGAAGAGAGGGATGGAGAGAGGAAACAAGACTAGAAAAGAAGTCTTTGGGAATCAAATCCTGGTGCTTTTGAAATTCCAGCATGATCTGACTCCTGTGGGTACTTTATTTTTTTTATGCACATGGGTGTTTTGTCTGTATGTGTGTCTGTACACCACATGTGTGCCTAATGCCCTTGGAAGCCAGAGAAGGTGTTGGATCCCCTGGGACTGGAGTTCCAGACAGTGGTATGTGGGGGTATTGTGTTCCCCAAAATATTGTGTACCTTAATAAACTTATCTGGGGTCAGAGACGGAACAGCCACAATATTAAACAGAGGTTAGGCAGTGGTAGCACACGCCTTTAATCCTAGCATTCCAGAGGCAGAAATCCATGTGTTCAAGGATACACCCAAGCATGGTGACTCACGCATTTAATCCCAGAAAGCAAGCCTTTAATCCCAGGGAGTGGTAGTAGAAAGCAGAAAGGTATATAAGGCGTGAGGACCAGAAACTCGAGGCATTTGGCCTGGAGAAGCATTTGGCCTGGTTAAGCATTCAGGCTTCTAGCAGCAGTTCAGCTGAGAGTCATTTGGATATGAGGACATAGAGGCTTCCAGTCTGAGGAAGCAAGACCAGCTGAGGATCCGGCAAGGATCTGACCTTCCAGCATTTACCCCAATACCTGGCTCAGGTTTGATTTTATTAATAAGAACTTTTAAGATTCATGCTACAGTGGTAAGCTCCTAATATGGGTGCTGGGAATTGAACTCAGTCCTCTGAAAGAGTAGCTGGTGCTCTTAACCGCTAGTCTGTTCTCCAGCATGCCCTGTGGATACTTTTGAAAAGGTGCTGCCCATTCTGTGCCCAGAGCTGTTCCCAGCACAGCAGAATACCACTGCTCGGTCCTCCCTCTCTCCGTCAGTTCTCTCTCTCAGGACGTTCTCAGCATCAGCACCATCATTAGGCAAGCCCAGATGGCCACAGAGCCCACAACAGAATTTAAGACATCCTGATCTGGGTACTTTCCCTAGAGAAGCCACAAGTTTTCAGATGAGTTGGTGTGAAAACAGACTGGGAAACTGCTTTTATGAAAGCGATGGAACCTCCCCGGGTGTTGATCTAGCAGAAGAATTTTCCCCTTGTTTCCCCCTCAACTTACCAGTGGCTGGTACATAATTTTCCATTTCTGTGGAACTGCAGCCAAAGACTTAGTACTCCTTGTAACTGAAACAGGAAAGTGATAGAGACAAATAGAGGAAATACTGTGCTGACTTTTGCAGATTGTCTAAATACAATCTGGCATTTTAGTATTGTTTTTAGTTTTTTACGTTTACTTTGCTTATGTGTGTGAGTATATGCAGATACCATGGCTCACATACAGAGGTCAGGGGACAACTTGTAGGAAGGAGTTGGTTTGCTTCCTTCTACCATGTGGGTCCTGGGGATCAAACACAGGTTGTCAGGCTTAAAGCCATCCCATCACCCCACAATCTGTTTTCATAGTGGGGAGCTAATAATCCCGCAGAAACACAGGAAGCTCCTCAAAAAGCATATTTATTGGTTTTTTTTTTCCAGTTGGTTTGGTTTTTATTTGTTATTGGTTTTTGGTTGCTTTGGTTTGTTTTTATTTTGTTTTGTTCTTTGAAACAGGGTTTCTCTGTATAGCCCTGGTTCTCCTGGAACTCGCTCTGTAGACCAGGTTGGTCTCGAACTCAGAGAGATCCATCTACCTCTGCCTCCAGAGTGCTAGAATTAAAGGTATGCGCCACCACTGCTAATCATTCTCTTTTATACTTTTTGACTGCCCAGTTTCTCAAGGGCCTTCCTGCATCTAACAGCAACCTCTTGCTGTGACTCTGAGTGTCCACCAAAGGCTCATTTGGGAGCTTGGTTCCCTGCCCCTGGAAATATTGGGATTTGAAACCTTAAAGAGATGAAGCCTAGTCGGGCGGTGGTGGCGCACGCCTTTAATCCCAGCACTCGGGAGGCAGGGGCAGGTGGATCTCTGTGAGTTCGAAGCCAGCCTGGGCTACCAAGTGAGCTCCAGGAAAGGTGCAAAGCTACACAGAGAAACCCTGTCTCGAAAAAACCAAAAAAAAAAAAAAAAAAAAAAAAAAAAGAGGTGAAGCCTAGTTGGGGGAAGTTGGGTCTTTGGAGGTAAGTTCTTAATGGGAATATTGCCACCCCATCCTTCTCTCTTCCTCTCTATTTCACATGCAGCCATGAGGTGATGAGCTTCCTCTACCACACACTCACTCCTGCCATGATGTGTGGAGTCCTCACAGGCCCCAGAGCAGCAGGCTAACCAGATGGATTGAAACCTCCAAAACTGTGAGACAAAATAGACATTTTCTCTTCCTGAGTGTTTTTTCACGAGTCGTTTGTTACAGTAACAGAAAACTGACAAATGAAACATCTAATGGATCTGAAAACTTACTCACTGTGCCATAAACTGGTTTTCTTGGTTCTCATGGAGCCAGGATACAGATGAGGTCACTATCCTCTACCAACCTTGATCCTAAGCAGGAATAATTGTGCAGCCTGCATCTTCTGACTATAGAAGCAGTCTTTCAGGAATAAGTCTCTTTCCTTAAAACTTATGCCAAGTCAGATTCTTCAAAGGCAGACCTTAAGATAAAGCTTTGAAGGTAAGCTGTCTACTTAGGATGTGAGCTTAAAAAGCTGGTATGGGGAAGTTAGGGAGTAACTACATATCTTTATGAGCAGGTTATCTATCCCATGAGTCCTTAGAGATCCCTGGCAGACAGGTCAGAACAAGACTCAGAGTAACCTCCACTGAAATGTAATAAATTCAGACTATTAATTATATTATAGCATAACCATTCATGAGCATCCAAAATGTGTTGGCTGAAGCCCTAAATCCAATGTGACTATATCTGAGTAAGGAAGTAATTAAGATTAAATGAAGTTGTAAGGGTGGAACCCTAATGCAACAGGATTAGTGTCATAAAGGAAGAGACCCCCAGAGAGTTTGCTTACCCAGCCCCAACATGAGAAGAGACCATGTGAGGTTACAGCAGGAGGTGGTCATTGGTGAGCCAGGAATACAACCCTCTGACCTGAAACCAAATCATCCAGAACCTTGACCTTGCACTTCCACCTTCCAAGACTGTGGAAAATAAATTCTTCTTCCATCTAGCTCTCAACCTGCCCAATGCTTTGTTGACTCTCATGGAGGAGTGGATGCGGGATAAGAGGTAGAAGGAAGGTAGGGGAAGGGAACTGGAGGAGAAGAGGGAGGGGAAACTGATTGGTATGTAAAATAAATGAAAAAAATTAACAAGGAAGGAAAGAAAGAAACTGCTGTCATTTGGGCCACCAGCTCGGGCATCTGCTAGAGTAGCCTAGGCTGATAACTACAGTGGCCAATCCTTTGTTCTGAAGGCATTATCCATTCATGACACCCAGCCCGCCTCACTTGTATTGGGCTATGTGCATTGTGGGCAGCTCAGGAAGACAACCTTGGTGTAATGGTTTGAAAGAAAATGGCCCCAATGGAGTGGCACTGTTGGGATGTGTGGCCTTGTTGGAGTAGGTATGGCTTTGTTGGAGGAAGTGTGTCACTATGGAGGTGGGCTTTGATGTCTTATATATGCTCAAGCCATGCCTGGTGAGTCAGACCACTTCCTGTTGCCTGAACAAGATGTAGAACTCTCAGCTACCTCTCCAGCACCATGTCTGCCTGCATGTCACCATGTCCCACCATGATGATAATGAATTGAACCTCTGAACTGCAAACCACACAATTAAGTGTTTTCCTCTATAAGAGATGCCCTGGTCATGGTATCTCTTCACAGCAAGAGAACCCCTAAGACACTCGGGGACTTTCAGAAACTGCAACTGAGGAAGACATCATGTGTGTCCAGGGCTATAGGGGAAGCCAGAGCACAAGAGTGATATTTAGAACCAGAGGCAGAAGTGGGAAGTTCATCAACTCACCCTTGCCTTGGTTTCATCCTTTCTCCTGGTCCCCTAACCTTGCATAGGATCCTGCCCTCCAAAGAACATGGCTCACATCAATTACTCTTCTGCTTCAGTCACAGCCAGTTGCTGCATGTGTAGCTAAAAACATTCATCACACATTCCAAGTGAGAACAAGTTTTATCTGTGCCATTTGTATCTCTAAATCCCAAGCTGCAACCACAAAGATGTCTATTTGAATTGAAATAATGCAAGTCAATAGATGACCCTGAAAGGATACCTTTTTGCAAAATAAGATTTCCATTGCTGATTCAAATATGTTTGCAAAAAATCAAACATTTTATCATGTTACCCAGCAGTTCTATTTCAAGCTAATATGTCCTAAGTGAGGGGAAATAGTGAGTGTGTTAGATAAATATGCAATAATCTTTTCCCCGTGCCATAGTAACAGCAAAGAAGTAGATAGATAGATGATAAATAGATAGATAGATGCTGTGGAATATTCCTTTACACTGTGTGAATATGTCACTGTGATTGGTTTAATAAAGAAGCTGACTGGCCAATAGCTGAACAAAATAAGGTTAGACAGGAGATCCAAAGTGAGAATGCTGGGAGAAAGAAGGGCAGAGTCTGGAGTTGCCAGCCAGATGCAGAGGGAGCAGGAGATGAACATGCCATGCTAATAAAGATACTACCATGTGGCCAAGCATAAATAAGGAATATGGGTTAACTTGAAATGTAAGAGCTAGTTAGTAATAAGCCTGAGCTATTGGCCAACCATTTGTAATTAATATTAAGCCTCAGTGTGTTTATTTGGGAGCTGCTGGCAGGACAGAAACTTCCACCTACAGATAGATAGATAGATAGATAGATAGATAGATAGATAGATAGATAGATAGACAGATAGATAGATAGACAGACAGATAGATAGATGATAGACAGATAGGTAGAAATCAGAACCAGACTAAAGAGATGGTTCAGTTGTTTAGAGCATTAGTTGCTCTTACAAAGGACCCAGTTGAGTTCTTAACATCCACATGGCCATTCACAACCCTCTGTAACTCCAGGGGATGTTATGCCCTGTCCTGACCTCTACAGGCACTACACATATGTAGTAACACATATGTGTAACACATATGAAGGTAAAACACTTGTATATAAAATAAAAATAAATAAATAAATAAATTTGTAATTCAAAACAAATCAAAAGTCCCAAATCAGGGGAATATGTGAATTAATTGCAATGTATCTGTAGTGACTTACTTTGAAGCTATTAAAAGTGATACTGCATATGTGCACTTCTTTTCTAAACTTTTTTATTGTTTGAAAATTTCATACATACACATAATGAATTTGACCATTTTTCCCTTCCAATATCGTGTAACTTGTTTTTTCAAACTCATTGAGTCCACCTATCAGTGTCTGTATGTACACGGATATAAGTCCTTCTACTGGAGCATAGGCAGCTTCTCATGGGCCACATTCTTGAAGAGAACTGACTCTTCCTCCCCCTGGAGCTATCAATTGCCAATAGTTCCTAAGACAGGGAAGGGACTTCATGAGCCCCTCCCGCACCCATGCTTGGACTTGGGGTGGATTGATTTTGCACATGCTGTCCCTGCTGCTGTGAGTTTGTGTATGTACTGTTTCTCTACAGATGTCTGCTCCCTCTGGCTCTTACCATCTTCCCACCCCACCCCCACCCCCCCGTTTACAATGACTCCTGAGCCTTGCAGGGAAGGAATATAATATGATAGCCCATCTAGGCCTGAGCACCCCATGGTCTCTTGTTCTCCGCAGGTTAACCAGTTTGGAGTCTGAATATGGAGAGGAGTAATTAACACTAGAGAGCTTTGGAAATGCCATAGGGAAGCCTGTTTTGGAATATTTGCTTACACTGTGTGAAGATGTGTCACCATGATTGGTTTGATAAAGAGCTGGGTGGCAAATAGCTAGGCAGGAGAAATAGGCAGAATTTCTGGGGAGAGAGAGGAAGAGGAGGAGGAATCTAGGCACTGGGATTATGCCAGGAAGATGCCAGTGAGAGTCTGAAGAAGTCAGACATACAGTACAGAGCAGAGGTAACCATGTGGCAGAACATAGATTAACAGAAATAGAGTCATTTGAGTTATAAGAGCTAGTGGGACCAGCCTAAGCTAATGGCCAAGCTTTCATAATTAATAATAAGTTTCCATGTCGCTATTTGTGAGTTGGTGGCCGACAAGAAAGCTTGCTTCAGAAACCTAATACTGTAGAAGTTTCCTAAAAATATATCCATATAGATATATAAATGGGGTTTAAATGGAGTTGCCCTCTAACGAGGAGAGATTGGCTCAGGCCCAAGGCTGTCCTCTGGCCTCCACATGCACACCCATGTGTGCAGACAAACATATACACATGTGTATATACACACACATACCAAAAATAAATGAATAAAAAGCTAGGTATGGTGGTCAGAGCTGTAATCCTAGCTCTTTGGAGACTAAGACAGAAGAATTTTGAAGAACTTGAATCCAAGTTCAACCTGGGCTACATAGTAAAACACCAACTCAAAAAAAGAAAAATAAGAAAAGAACATGTGAGTCTTAAAAAAGCTCTAAAAGAATATATGCCAATATATTACCAGCAGTTATATTTGGAGAGTATAATACAAATAATTCTTATTTTTACCTTTTTATTTATATTTATGATTGTTCAAATAATAAGCTATTCACCAGTTTTGTTTTGTTTTGTTTTGTTTCATTTTGTTTTGTTTTGTTTCATTTTTACAAAACCATACCTGCTCTGTTTCTCTCACAAAGATACTCTAGGATAGGAAAATGTGGTTGTCACTAAAATTTTATGAACATGTGGTTAAAGAAAGCATCCACTGGAGAAAATCTGCAGTGATCCTCAGGACAATGTAGCACATGCTTTCACAATGCGTTCCTGGGTCTGCTGTGATTAATATCAGCAACACAGAAATAATGTGAACATCATGCATGAACAATTAGCCAGCAAGTGTGAATCAGCAAGGGAATCCATTCAGGACTAACAGTACAACCTACAACAATCTCCCGCATCAATTGCATCCTGATTGCTCTGGAATAAAACCAATTACAAGAGATCAAAA
This sequence comes from Peromyscus aztecus, assembly GCA_902168405.1. NCBI lineage: Eukaryota > Metazoa > Chordata > Mammalia > Rodentia > Cricetidae > Peromyscus > Peromyscus aztecus. The sequence goes on along the minus strand of CABHPQ010174824.1, from coordinate 16,582 downwards.
AAGTCTTGCCCAATAAAACAGTTGTTGGCATATATAAGACTATTAATAAGGCAGTGGATATTACAGATGTAATAATTGCTATGAAAAGAATGTCTTTGAATCCTAAAGAGGCAGAAATAAATAAGTATCTCTGACAGGAATTAGAGCAAGGGAGTGTTCCAAATACTACTAGATTAAGTTCTGTCGTCCTGGCAACTCTAATGCTTTGATAAATCAGTCATTCGACATCCTATGGAACTTGGAATCTATCATGTTGGTGAAGTCATTCCTGCTATGTGCCTTTCATGTGGCCAAAAGATTTGCTAACTACAGTCATGTACTTAGCCTGAGTAGAGACTAAACAGGCAGATACTGTACAATGGACCCTCCCCTCGTTACCACTTCTAGCACCTCACAGAACTCAAGTTTGGTGTGGATGTGGACTCCTTGCACACTCTTTTATTTTTTTCATCTTTGTTGACCCTGGGAGTCTGACCCTCATGGACTACATCATGAGCTCTCATGACCTTCATTTGGGTCTCGACAATAGGGAGCCCCTGAGGGAGTTCACGGGACGGGAGAAGGGGAAGAACAGATTCCCTTGCTGCTAAACCTGATTCACCCAACAGTGATGACAAGGGACTTCCCATTGTGCCTTAGGGCTAGGGAGTTGGCTCAGTGGGCAATGTGCTTGGCATTTAAACATGAGGACCTGAGTTCAGATACCCAGCATCCACATACAAGGTAAGCAGGACAGTGCAGGGTAATCCCAAATTCTGGGCATGGTGGAGACAGGGGGACCTCTGAAGCTCCCTAGTCTCACTGGACAGCTCCAGGTTCACAGAGAGACCCTGTCTCAAAAAGCAAACGGAGATCAATCTAAGAAAACACCTGTGTAGCATGAATCTTAGAAGTTCTTATTAATAAAATCAAACCCGGACCAGGCATTGGGGTGAATTCTGGAAGATCAGAGAGACAGAACAAGTCACAGCTAACCTCACCTGGACAACTTCTCAACTGGTCTTGTTTCCTCAGACTGGATGCTTCTGTGTCCTCATCCCAATGGCTCTCAGCTGAACTGCTGCTCGAAAGCCTGAAGCTTAACCAGCTAAAAGCTTAACCAGCCAAAATGCTTCTAGTTTCTGGTCCTCACGCCTTATATACCTTTCTGCTTTCTACCACCACTCCCTGGGACTAAGGGCTCGCTTTCTGGGATTAAAGGCATGTGTCACCATGCCTGGCCGTTTCCAATGTGGCCTTGAACTCACAGAGATCCAGAGGGATTTCTACCTCTGGAGTGCTAGGATTAAAGGTGTGAGTGCCACCATTTTCTAGCCTTTGTATCTAGTGGCTGTTCTGTCTCTGACCCCAGATAAGTTTATTAGGGTGTACAATATTTTGGGGAATACAATACCACACACACCTGAGGCGGGTGGTGTGGTGCAAGCCCGTAATCCAAGCACTTGAGAGGCAGAGGCAGGCAGACAGAGTGAATTCCAGAACATAAGTGAGTTCCAAGGTTACATAAGGCAACCCTGTCTTGAAAAATCAAAAAATTAAAAATTAAAAATATGTTCACTGCTGGCTTCTACATGCAAATGTA